>CM046034.1:14814964-14934964 GCA_025215565.1 Flaveria ramosissima
ATGTCAGCTTATTGTCATTTTTGTCAAACAACGGGGCGGTCCTCTTTAAAGAACGGCGGGTTGTTGTATGTTCATGTGTTGGTGTTTGATTTCAGTCTTTTGTTGTTCCGTTTTTCCGTTTCGCGGGGGTTATGTAATTTCCCGCTTAAGTTTTATCACTTCCAAATCATCAGAAAAGATACGGAAAATAGTCCTAGAGTAAAGAAACACAAGCCAAACTAAAAAATTACATTTCCTAGGGCCGACGGTTACACGATTAGTTAAAAGCCGAGAGAATCTGAAAACAGCAAAACCAGACTCTTAACGCGCACAACGCAACTTAAACACATCACAAGAATGCTTCTAAAAAGAAACCTCCACACATTTCGTGTGGAAGGTTTCAGGATGAGATAGCGATAAGTGCGGTTTGCTCAATTTCGCAAGCTGCGGTTAATGGAAATGAGTTCCTCGCTCATCTGTTGAACTTTTTGGATAAGTTCAGCTAAGCATTGGGAAGCAACGAGGTTCATTTCAGTCAGTTGCTTGATTAGTTCATGCATCTTGAAGAAATATTCTTGAGTCGTTGGCTCTCGCGTTTAGAACGAGTTTGAACGCGGTTTCTTCGTAGGATTCCAGTTTGAACTTTCGTGACTTGATTCTTTCATTTTTCAGACGTTTTTAAGCAGGAATTGGTGTGATGAAAGAATGGAACAAGTGTGGTATTTATACACAGGTCATGGAAAGTGAACACGGGGGTGTGCTTGACTAGGCACGCCCCGTGCTTGTCAGAATTCATCTTCTTAAATTCGACCTGCAACGTTCCAGAGTCGTCAGCGGAGTGTGGAAAAAATTTGTCAGAGACACGGGGGCGTGCTGATGAGGCACGGCCCCGTGCCTTGTGCTTGTGAAGTCCTAAAAATTGCTAAAAAGTGAAGAAAAATTTATGTACAGGTGTCGTGTTTAAGTTTCGGGTCTTCGGCATGACCCTTCCCCACACTTAGTTTTCGTCGAGGCGAAGGTGTAATTCCTCCGAAGGAATCTTGGTTGGTCCATCGTTATACGGTTTTAAACGATGACCATTTACTTTGAAACTTAAACCTGCGTGGTTATAAATTTCAATGGCACCATTCAGAAAACACGTTTTGATCGTATAAGGTCCAGACCAACGTGATTTCAGTTTTCCGGAAACAAATGTAAACGAGAGTTTATACAGTAAGACACGTTCTCCCACATGAAATCGTTTTGTGCTCTTTAATCGAGCGTCGTGAAATTTCTTGTCTTTTCTTTGTAAACCCTAGCGTTTTCGTACGCTTGTTCCCTCAATTTTTCCAATTCGTGAATTTGTAGGAATCGATTCTTTCCTGCAAGGTCTTGGTCCAGGTTTGTTTGCTGCTTTAAGTGCCCAAAAGGCCTTGTGCTCTAGTTCTACAGGTAGATGACACGACTTCCCATAAACTAGTTTGAACGGTGTGTTGTGCCGATGGGAGTCTTATAGGCTGTTCGAAAAGCCCATAATGCATCATCTAACTTGGTAGACCAATCCTTTTGATTTTGACCTACAGTTTTCTCAGGATTCGTTTGATACCTCGGTTAGTGACTTCGGCTTGCCCATTCGCTTGTGGATGGTAAGCAGTTGTAAAGTGATGGTGAACTCCATAACGTGTCATTGCTCTTTCAAGCTGATTGTACAAAAATGAGTTCATCGGTCACTAATCAGAGCTTTGGGGGCACCAAAACGAGAAAATAGTTTCTTAAGGAATTGACAACGTTCCTGGCATCATTAGTAGGCAGGGCTTGAGCTTCACCCATTTTGAAACGTAATCAACTGCTACCAAGATGTAACGATTGCCAAATGACACCGGGAATGGCCCCATGAAATCAATACCCTATATATCAAATACCTCGCATACTTGAACTGGTTTCTGAGGCATCTCATCGTGTGTGAGATATTGGTTGCTCTTTGACTGCATCACATGGTGCGTACCATGTTGTGAGCATCTTTGAAGATCGTGGGCCAGTAAAATCCAGAGTCGAATACTTTCTTGGCTGTTCAAGGTTGCTCCATGGTGTCCTCCTGTGGGTCCTTCATGACAGTGCCTTAGAATTTGTTTTGCTTCACTTCCGTATACGCATCTTCGAATGAGTTGTTCTGCACCGATTTTAAACAGATACGGGTCCTCCCAATAGTAATGTTGATATCAGTAAAGAACTTCTTCTTTTGCTGATAAGTCATTCCCTTGAGAGGATTTCGCTTGCTAAGTAATTTGCAAAATCGGCAAACCAAGGATGTTCATCGATTGAAGATTGAATGTGCATAAGGAATTCGTGAGGAAAATTGTCGTTTATTTTGGCTTCCTCAGTTGTGAAGGACTTGAATCCTCAAGACGCGAGAGATGATCAGCCGCTAGATTTTCCGCTTCTTTCTTATCACGAATTTCGATATCAAATTCTTGAAGCAGAAGAATCCAACGAATCAATCTCGGCTTTGCATCTTGTTTGTTGAACAAATAACGAAGGGCTGCATGATGATCGTGTAAACAATTGTCTTTGAAAGGATGAGATAGATACGAGCGGAATTTGTCGAATGCGAAAACTACCGCAAGAAGTTCTTTTTCGGTGGTAGTGTATTTTTCTTGTGCGTCGTTTAGGGTTTTGCTCGCATAATTGATGATGGGTGAAATTGCTTGTCTTTCCTCTGTCCTAATACAGCTCCTACCGCGAAATCGCTTGCATCGCACATGAGTTCAAATGGTAGCGTCCAATCCTGGGGAAACCATGATTGGAGCAGTTACCAGTCTCTCCTTAAGCAATTTGAATGCACTAATGCATTCATCAGAAAATACGAATTGCGCGTCTTTCTCAGAAGTTGAGTCATTGGTCGAGCGATTTTTGAGAAATCTTTGATGAAACGACGGTAGAATCCTGCATGTCCTAGGAAACTTCTGATGTCTTTCACGGTTGTGGGATGCGGAAGTTTAGAAATAGTGTCGACTTTGGCTTGATCGACTTCAAGCCCCGCTCGAGAGATTTTGTGTCCTAACACTATTCCTTCCGTAACCATGAAGTGGCACTTTTCCCAATTTAAAACAAGGTTAGAGTCTTCACATCTAACCAGCATCTTTCAGGTTTTCAAGACATTGCTCGATGAGTTTCCAAAGATGGAGAAATCATCCATGAAAACTTCCATTGAGTGTTCAATCATGTCATGAAAAATTGCTACCATGCATCTTTGAAATGTAGCAGGAGCATTACACAATCCAAAGGGCATTCGCCGATAAGCAAATGTGCCATATGGACAAGTGAATGTCGTCTTCTCTTGATCTTCGGGAGCAATAGGAATTTGGAAATAACTGAGAAACCGTCCAGGAAACAATAGAACATTTTTCCAGACAATCTCTCAAGCATTTGGTCGATGAAAGAGGAGAGGGAAGTGATCTTTCCTTGTGGCGTCATTGAGTTTGCGATAGTCTATGCAAACTCTCCATCCTGTAACCGTACGAGTGGGAATAAGCTCATTCTTCTCGTTAGTTACAACAGTCATTCCTCCTTTCTTTGGAACAACTTGGACGGGACTGACCCAAGGCGAATCAGAAATAGGGTAAATCAAACCGGCATCTAGCAGTTTGATTACTTCTTTCTTCCACCCCTCTTGCATGCTCGGGTTTAAACGTCTTTGAGGTTGAATGACGGATTTGAAGTTCTCCTCTATCAATATTTTATGAGTGCAAAAGGATGGATTGATTCCCTGTAGTCCATGATTTTCCATGCAATTGCTCGTTTGTGTGCCTTAAGCACATTGAGCAACTTGTTCTTCTCATCAATTGATAAGGCGGATGAGATTATGACAGGAAGTTGAGATGTGTTTTCAAGAAAAGCGTATTCGAGATGAGATGGAAGTTCTTTGAGCTCTAAAACTGGAGGGTCTTCGATAGAAGGTTTGGCTTTTGGTTCTAAGTCTTGCTCAATGATCTCAAATGCTTCTTGATGAAATGATGTTTCATCAACTTCAAGTTCTGGAATGATTTGTTTCTCACAGATGGGTTCGGTGATTTGGACTTCTATTAATTGAGTGTTGCAAGCTTCATTTTGAAGGGCTTCCTTCAAATGACGGCTTATGATCGAATTGCAAGCATCAACGTAATAGAGTGAGTCATCATGATGTTGCTGGTGTTTCATGGATTGGCCTATATCGAAAGTTACTTCCTCCTCGTCTACTCTAAGCGTGAGTTTACCTGTACAAACATCAATGAGGGCTCGAGCAGTCGCTAAGAAAGGTCGACCTAGGATAAGAGGAACATTTTTGTCCTCATCCATGTCAAGGATCACAAAATCAATGGAAAATACGAATTTGTCAATTTTAACTAAGAGATTTTCAACGATGCCCCTCTGATATTTGACAGAACGGTCAGCTAACGGGTAGGTCTAGGTTCACCTAGGTTTAATTTTTCAAAAACCGCATAAGGCATAAGGTTAATGCTTGCACCCAAATCAGCTAACACATTACTGACAGAAAGATTTCCTATTAGGCAAGGTATGGTGAAACTTCCTGGATCAGTCATCTTTTGAGGTAGTTTGTTTTGAAGAACTGCAAAGCATTCCTCATTCAAAACTACATGTGATAACTCTTCCAGCTTCTTTTTGTTTGACAAGACACCTTTTAGAAACTTAGCGTAGTTTGGCATTTGTGCTAAGGCCTCCACCAAGGGTAGATTGATGTGGAGTTGCTTGAATAACCCAAGGAATTTGCCATATTGTGCCTCCATTCTTTGTTGTCTCAAACGACCTGCATATGGAGGTGGTGGAACATAAGGTGGTGGAACATAAGGTGGTGGTGGAACGTATTTCTTTGCTGGTTCTTCAATAACAACAGGTTGTATCACTCGCATTACTTGGAGTTTCAGTTTCTACTTCTTTAAGGATGGGTTGTAATGCGGGTGCATCACCTTGAGTGGTTTTACCACTCCTGGTGGTGATCGCTTTGACTTGAACATTAGGATTTGTCACAGTGTTGCTGGGCAAAGCTCCTTGAGGTCTTTCAGATAGTTGTTGTGCTATTTGACCTACTTGGTGCTCTATGGTCTGTAATGATGCTTTGTTGCTTTTGATGTCAGCTTCGTTTCTTTTGAACCTCTCCTCATTTCTTCGATTAGATTTCCGGATGTACTCATCGGTGGCTTGTGTGGTTAACAACAATTGCTGCAATAAGTCTTCCATTGATGATGCTCCACGGTCTTGGTTACTACTGCTTGGACCTTGGTATGGTGGTTTCTGTTGTTGGTAAGGTGGCCTTCGGTTGAATCCAGATGATTGTTGGTTATTGCCAGCATCTCTGTAATTCGAGTTGCTTCTCCATTTGAATGTATGAGTTGTTTGGGCCTCCTACGTAGTCAACATCTTCAACCATCATAATGCCTTGTGGGCATTCGTTGGTCTTGTGTGAATTTCCACATGTGTTGCATCGTGTTGGAGTTTTCTTTAGCTCGCTTTGCAATTGTTCAAATTTTTTTGTTAGAGCTTCTAATTGGGCTGCAATTAGAGTTTCAGAGTCTACTTGATGAATACCTTTAGAACTGGGTTTGGTTCTTAAGGATTGTAAGCAAAGCTCTTCTTAGATGCTCTTTCTAAGGCTTGATATGCTTCTGTTGGTGTGACACTTCCAAAATCTCCTCCCGCACTTTGGTCTACCGCTTGCTTGTGAGCTCTGCTGATTGCATCGTAAAAGTTTGACACTGCAGCCACAGATCAAGTCCGTGATGTGGGCATCTCCGAAGGAGACTTTTATATCTCTCCCATGTTGCGTGTAATGATTCATCGTCGTCTTGGCAGAAACTTGTGATGCTTCTTCTTAGTTTGGCAGTGCGATCGGGTGGAAAGTATTTCAAAAGGAATTGTTCAACCATTTCCGCCCATGTGGTGATGGAACCGCCTTGAAGTGAAAATGGAAAAAAGTCTTAGTCGAATGGCGTCGTCTGAACAGTTATTGATTTTGAAGGTCGCACAGATACGAAGGAATCGTGAGATGTGAGCATTAGGATCTTCGTCTTGTAACCCATGGAACTGAACAGAGTTTTCTACGAGTTGGATAATACTAGACTTAATCTCGAAATTGTTGGCCGCTATTGCTGGTTGGACAACACTAGACTCATAACCATCTATTGACGGTGTGGCATAGTGTGTCATCTTTATTTCCTCGTCTTGGTTAGCCATGTCTTCTTCGGATGGTGTATCTTCCAAAATTTCTTCTTCAATGGTTGGTGCTGCTTGTTGTGATCTTTTGCGCAATCTTTGACGGAAAAGTCGTTCGGGTTCCGGAAGAGACGGAACAAGTTCAGAACTAGACGAGTCGGACATACACTAACTTAAAGAAGCATAAACTAACTAAGGATTAAAATGAATCAGGTAAACATAACTAAACTAACTAAGGCAAACTACCTAAAAATAAAAATGAAGTTTAAACAAAAATATATTAAAAAGTTATATGCAAGATAGTCAAAAATTTAGTTTGTCTTTCAAACTGCCGTGTGTCCCCGGCAACGGCGCCAAAAACTTGATGGGTGCAGATAGTATATATATTTTGATAAAGATTTATTGCACAGATTCAGTTTTAATTGGTTATTACTAATACTAAACCACACACACAAAAGGCAGTGTACCTGTCGTGTGGTAATAAAGTGTTGGTAAGAACCGAGTATCAATCCGTGGACACACCTAGCCTACTCAATAAACTTGATGTTTGACTATCAGATTTGGTTTTTTTGTTAAAGAAAGTAATAATTTGCATTTGGAAAGATTTTTAGGGTTTAAAAATAAACAATAATAGAAAGAAAGTAAACTAAGTTTTGAAGCGTTTAAATTTAAAACCAGGGAATAAAAGTTATCATCCTAATTAGACTCCACTTATGTAATCGTGATGAATTGGTGGTGTGATTTAAAGATATGGATTAATGTAATTATGTAAATGTTTATAAAGATGAGCTGGCGCGATTTCTCGTCTATCCTGCTGCCGTAGTGACTTGATCCTGTCAGGCTGAGTTTACTGCTCAGATCAAAGCCTTAGTAATGTAGGTGAATCTTTTGTGTCCTATTTGACATACGATTTCTGAAAACATAACTTAATGTTAAAAAGAGAGTTGATCAGGTTCCTTCCTAACATACCATTAATTTTAGAAAACCGTAACAATTACTGAAGTTTCCAAACTAATAAAAGGGAACCCGCAAATGATCAGAAAGTTAAAGTGATATGATTTCTAATAACCATTTCTAATAATTAGCCATGGATTTATTATGAAGACCAGTTTCGCGAATCAAAGTTAATCATACGGTTTTTCAACTTTGTATGACGATCACAATCACAAACCATAAATTTATAACTTCCCGTTCAAATGTAGATGCTACCCATCAATAGTTATCCCAAGACCACCATAACATTAACATAATATTTATCACACCATTAGTTCATCACAAATTACATAAGTTTCATCTGATTAGGATGATAAATAGAGTTTAGCTCATAATGAGCTTGAACATAACAACAGATAACAAAGAAGATAGATATGTAATCATCGGTGAAATGGAACAATCAAACCGATAATCCACAATGGATGACGTTTAGACAATCCCAAGCTTCTTCCAAGTGTTGTATGCACCTCCCGAGCCTCCAAATGATCTTGAAGTCTTGATTCCCGAGAGAATTCTGCAGAGTAACTCTCCCACCAAACCTTTCCAAAAATGGTGAACTTAGGCTTCTATTTATAGGCTTTCCGGAGTGTTTAAGCACGGCCCCGTGCCTAAAAGGCACGGCCCCGTGCTAGTACAATGCTTACGAAAGTTGGTCGGCTCGTACATGCAGCTTGTGTCGGGCACGGCCCCGTGCTAAATAGGGCATGACCCCGTGTTGGAGGTGGGACACGGCCCCGTGCCTTATGGGCACGACCCCGTGTCTACTTTTAAGGGACAGTACTTTTTTCCTTGTCAGATGTCCAAGCACGGGGGTGTGTTAATTTAGCACCGGGGTGTGTTTCTGGCAAGGCTTGGAGGCGTGCTTAATGAGGCACGACCCCATGCTTGGAGTCCAAAGCTCGGTTCATTTCAATTTCTTTTTAAATATGCTCCTTTTGTCCATCTTGCCCTTTTAAACACCTGAAAATACAATTTAACACTTTTAAGTACATTTTCATCAATTTAAGGAAGATATTAAGGAATAATTGATGTGCTTTTGATAGGATCTTTATGTATAATTTGGAGCACATTAATCATGTATTAAAATTTTCTACTTAATGTTTATATATATTTGATGGTTATGTGTCTTGATTATTGACTAATGCTTGATGTGTTACATGTTTAAGTCAAGCAGATCAAACATTTCAGCAAGATGAATACGATGTTGCACCCATTCAGCAAATCAAGTCTCAACTCACAATGATTCTTGATTTGCAAGGGATTCTCAGACGGTCAGTGAGCTATACTCCCGAAGAAGGAGAAATCATTCATGACCTGACTGACGAGCAACTTGCTGAGATGTTCAGGCTGAATTTGGATGAGATTGTCAAGGATGCTCCTAAATTTTGAGGTGACAAGAGATGATGAGCTCAACGACATAGATGAAATCGAGATAGAGGATGTCACTGCTGACCATTATCCAGAGTACACCGACCGAGAGGGAAATGTAGTCCCCAACTTTGGTGATACTCTCGGAGTGATACATTTGACAAGCTGGATCAGATGGAGAAAGAGGCTGAGAAGACCGAGGGTCAAGCCCAAGCCTCAGACGCCGATGTTGACATCAAAAAGGCTGAATGTGCGGACTGTTTTGCTGAGATCCGAGCCATGCGTACTGCACAAAAGCCCAATGTCTACACCAAGCAATACAAAGTCAAGAAACACTTAAAGATGTCAGGCAAGATCATTGCATGGGCTTATTTTGAGGATCTGAATGTGTATGCAGTGAAATGAAAAAAGGGCATAGAGTACTTTAGATTCCCACATGATCTAAAGACTCCCTGGTTCTGAGCTCAACCAGCTGGCACGCCTAAAGTTGATGTATGGTGACCCGAGAAAAATGTCAGGCTGGTTTGAGGCTGCACTGAGGAAAGAATACCACACCAGGTGGGTTAACTTCAGACCTCAACAACCGAAGAGGTACATCAGACGGTCTGAAGTTGATCCCATTACTAGAAAGCCAAAGGTAGTGCTGAAGTGGAGTCCTCCGCGTACAATGTCCAAAATACCTCTAAGGGAAATGCCACAGGACTTCACTCCACACTTCAAGTGGTGGTACTACAACTGGAGAACAGGTGAAGCGATCATAGTCTTACAGAAGGAGAGCCAAATGGATACTATCCGGGTGTTTGACCCTATGTGGCTGACTAACTTGCCTGCTGACGATGTATATACCTTATACAAGTGGCCACTATTCTATGACTCGCAGGATATTGTACAAGCCCTCCAGTTCCAAAATGTCATACGACTCTGTTTCGCATTCGAGATACATGCCGGAGTTACAAGAGAGGAAAAGTACAAGAAGTTTGAGGAGCTAATGAAGAATGTTAGACAATGATGTAAACTAGGTCCAAGGGGGAGTTTGTTGATACATATGTACCTAGTTTAGGAGCTAAATGTAAAATGTCTTTCATGCCTTACATATATATAATGAATGAGTTGAATGAAATGAAATATGTGATTGATGCTTATATTGTTTAATGTTTCATTGTTTATTGTATCGTAACACATATTGAACTAACTATATAGGTTTGTGGTTGTTTACATAGTTCTTAGTCAAGAATGGTTGAGAAATGTGTTTAAACTTAATCGTATGAAGTATTCATGCTAATGGACCATACGCATGAACACTTCATGCTAATGGACCAGTCGGACGACTGAACCAGGAGATTAGATCAGTCGCACGATTGAGACATAAGATTGGCTCAGTCGCACAACTGAACCTTCAGTCGTGCGTATGGACCAATCGTATGATTCAGTTGCACGACTGAACCATACTAATGGTTCAGTCACACGTTTGACAAACCCTAACCTATAAATACCACTTAATTCGTGGAAAAAGGGAACACTTAAAGAATTTCAACTCATATACGTACCCTTGCCGTCCAAAGACTTCAGAGAACCTGTTCCAACATCATAGATCGCAGTTGTTCGTGTTCTAATCGTTCATAACGATTCTTTAATCTCTAGATAGATCGAAACTGCGTTCTCACTGATTGGATCGCCAATCAAATAGGATTCTGCACTATTTGATTAGGTATACACGCATTATCAGTTAGTACTCCGTCGGTACATGGTCCTAACACTACTTTAGGCTTTCCAGATATGGGATCCACCTCAGACTTGCGAATAAACCTCTTCGGTTGTTGAGGTCTGAAGTTTACCCACCTAGTGTGGTATTCCTTCTTTAATGCAGCTTCAAACAAACCTGACATCTTTCTGGGATCAGGATACAGCAGATTTAAGCATGCCAGTCGGTTGAGCTCAAAGCCTGGGCGAGTCTTCAGATCATGAGGATATCAGAAGTACTCTATTCCCTTCTCCTTTTTTTACAGCATAAACGTTTAAGTCCTCAAAATATGCCCATGCTATGATCTTGCCAGACATCTTCTGAAGTTTCTTGACTTTGTAGAGTTTGGTGTAGGCATTTTGCTTTGGAGCTGTGCGCTGGGCTCTTATTTCAACAAAACAAGCTGCCCATTTAGCCTTCTTTATATCAACATTTGCATCCGAGGCTTGGGCTTGGCTTTCTTCTTTCTCCTTTTCTTTCTCAACTTCATCCAGCTTCTCAAAAGTACCACTGTCGAAGGTTTCACCCAAATTGGGTATACCATTACCTTCGTGGTCAATGTACTCTGGATAATGTTCAGCAGTGACGTCCTCGATCTCAATTTCATCAACATCGTTCAGCTCATGGTCACTAGCCACATCAACTTTTAGAGCATCTTTGTCAATTTCATTAGGATTGGGTCGGAACATCTCAGCTAGCTAGTCATCGATTTGATTTAAGCATTCAACTCATCACACATTAATCATTAATCAAGACATTTAAACATAAATAATCATTAATTACACTGCCGATGCACCAGGAGCTTAGTTTCAACTTCACGGGCATCACCTTCTTCTAGGATCTTTAGTACTTCTTCAGCAAGCTTTTGGCTCTGTTGTGGATCAATCTGCTGTTCATAAGCCTGAGAGATATTCCACTAGAGCCAATAAGCATCAACATCTTGTACATTAAGTGACATAACCTCGTTAGCTTCTTGAGAATCTTCATCATCCATACCACCACCCATTTTCATAGCATTATTCCCATCTCTGTCCAAAAACATCGTCTTCTTCCTCTCCATCAAGTAGGAAAAGATCATCTGAGAGTACTTGAATAGGTGGTTTAACATAAGTGCTACGTATGCCTTCTGGATTTGGTCAGACATCTCATCAATTCTGTTGATGCATGTATGTCCCTAGATCATGAGCTGTAATGTAATAAATCTTGTCTTTCTGATTATGATGTAAGTTGTATCGATTAATGAAATGATATGAATTGTTTGTTACTTGTGATGTTTAATATTTCATTAATGAGTCGTGATTGAATTGATTGGGTTTATGATTGTTTGATTGATTGCACATTATGTTATATTAATTAAAACATTCAAACTTAACTTAATGAAGTTCTTATGCGAATGGCCCATGCGAATGGACCACACGCATGAATAACTTCATACGATTGACTCAATCGCACGACTGAACCAGGAGACTGGATCAGTCGTATGATTGACACATAAGATTGACTCAATCGCACGACTGAACACTCAGTCGTGCGGATGAATCAACCGCATGGTTCAATCGCACGACTGAACCATACTTATGGCCCAGTCGCACGAGTGAACAATACTAACCTATAAATAGACCCAATTCGTGGGAAAACGTAAGCATTCATCCCATTACGATTCCAGATGTACCCTAGCCGTCCAGAAGCCTCCCAAATCGTTCTCCAAGTTCATAGAACACATCAGATCGGTTTCTAATAGATTTCTGACGTTGATTTCAATTCTTGATTGATTCATCGTGTGTTCTCACTGATTGGATCGCCAATCAAATAGGATTCCGCACTATTTGAGTTGGTTTAACACGCAATCACTCGGTATTTCGTTCAAATACCAGGTCCTAACAAGTGGTATCAGAGCATTGGCTCTTGATTTCGTGTTGATTCAATCAAGATTGCATAAAAGTTGGTGTGTTTGCACGAAAAACGCAATCTTTAGCATCAAAAGTGATCTTGGACGTTCCCTGCTCATCGAAGTTCAGTTTCTGCGGACTTAGAATTTGGACTTGCAAAATTTCGAATTTTTACGGCTGAAACCCTTCAAACCTAGAAATTTTCGCAAAACAGCAGCTTCAGTCGCACGAGTGACCCATTCGCACGACTGGACTCCATTCGCAGTGCTCATTCGCACGACTGGACCTAGTCGCACCCTCATTCGGCCGACTGAACTGTTCGTTCGCATAGCTCATACGCACCAGATTCATTCGCACGACTGAACCATTCGCCCTGTTCAGTCGCACGGTTGAACCAATCGCAGAGTTCATACGCACGATAAGACCATTCGCATCCTTCAGTCGCATCAGTTAAAGTTTATTTGATTAGATTCTAAGTTTATTAGCCATGGAAGATCAGATGTCAGCCTTTACTGCTGGGAAGGACTCAAGAATTCAGAACCTGCTGCTGCTTGAGAGTGAGGTGGGTAATCATAATAAACCACCAAAGCTCTTGACTGTGGGCTTCCATCTTATCACTGGTTAACACAATCAACAATATTCCAATAAGGTGTAATGAGCAATTAAACGCCACAAATGTGTGCGGATGACCATAATTAGAGCAAAGCAAGAAAAAATGAAAGACAAATGCAATAAAGCTAATGACTTATGTTGTTGGTGCATTTGGTGCAAAATAAAATAAGCTGCTCTAACAAGGAGATAGGTTGTGTGCCTCTCTGCTGTGCGATGGCACTGACCTGAGGATAAGCATAACCTAGATATTCTAGAATTCATTGTTGTTTGCCGCCTCTCTGCTGTGCGATGGCACTGACCTGAGGACAGGCTTCTCTTTGAAAGCTCTAAGAATAGTCTCTTCTTGTAATAATTCCCATAGACCGCTCAAAAGCTCCTGAGGAATGTTGATTACCATATAAGCATGGGATCCACAAATGTTAGTTGAAATAATTAAACATAAATAAGTCACCAGTCTGTGTCAAAAGTCTGTGTATGGATTTAAGTGGACAAACATACTGACAATCATTGTGGCTACATTCTCAAAGGTTCAAATCAATGTGAAAATCTAAGAGTTTTAGTATGATTTCCTTATGTTGCTAACGACTCTTGATGAACACCGAGAACTTGAGCATCAAAAAGTTTAATAACTAGTCCCAAATGATTTGAACTGCCTGTATGATTCCAAAATTGAATTGGTCCAGATATGATAAATCCAAGTTGAAGCTATCTATTCCCGAACCAAATCCCACAGATATCAATCTCTGGTTTTATCTCTCACAAAAAGCCAAAAACATGTTTGTTTATGTAATTAGTTTAAAAGTCTTAAATTAGTTAGTCGTTTAAGTTTTAATTGAGTCAAGTGTCGGGCTACATCAGGAAAATCAGAAGGAATAAACTCACTAAAAGGGTCATGTCTGAGATGACCATATGTGCTTTGAAAGGTTATATCAGTCACGTCTGAAGTGACAAAGTGTTTTTTAAAAGGGTCACGTCTGAGGTGACCAAAGTGGTTAAAAGGATCACGTCTGAGGTGATCAAAGTGTTTTCAAGATAAAAGGATCATGTCTGAGATGATCAAAAGCTCATAACGTTAATTTAATTAATATAAAAGAGTTTAAAGGTAAATTGGTAAAAAAAATAGCAGAAAATTAACTAAGTATGACCCATTCGCACGAATGGACCATACGTATGGACTAACCATACGAATGAAGTCCATTCGCACGAATGAACTATGAGTATGGACCATCCAACCGAATGGATCATACGATTAGTCCAATCGGAGGCTTAAGTGCGAACGAGTGAGTCAGTCGCACGACTGAACTTCAGTCGGACGACTGGAGAAGGGCGACTGACCCAATCGCACGACTGAGTCCCACTCGCACGACTGAAAGGTGCGTATGAACTCAGTCGCACGATTGGATCTAGGGTTGATATAAATAGAGGTGGAGTCGGTCGCAGAGACTCATCACCCTCAAATCGCCCCTAAATCGCACACCCTACCGTTACTCTGCCAAAATTTGATTTGCCTTAGTTTTCTCATTGATTGTGTGTTACTGACGTTCGCTAATCATCATACAGGTATTTTGAGATCTTCCTCCATCAAAACCAGAAGGATTGGAACCCTAATTGGATTGTTACAACTGTGAAAAGCGAACCGAGACTTGCAAACCCTAATAACCTATTAAAACTAAGCAAAATGTTAAAATTAAGTAAAATAGGTTGTTAGTAAAGAGAATGCGACACTAGAGAACCGGTTAATTGAATTATAGGACTTAGTTTGCGTAGATTCGATCGTTGGACGACTGAACACCTGAGACAGACGACTGGTCGTCCGGATGAACTTCAGTCGCACGACTGAAGGGAGCGATTCACTCAACCGCACGACTGAACCATGCGAATGAGACTCAGTCGCACGACTGGTGTAACCGCACAAGAGTACATGCGCATGAGTCCAGTCGCACACTCAGTCGTGCGCATGAAGTCAATCGCACGTCTGAACCTCAATCGCACGATTCAGTCGCACGACTGTCTTCAGTCGTACAACCTCAATCGCATGACAGATAGTTGTCATTCAAAATCTAAGTGTTTCATTATACTCTTAGCCAACGGAACTAACGTTTATATTATTATGTGTTACAGATGGCGAGTCGATGGAACATGAGCACCAAGCACAACATATGTGCTCACCTGGATTTGACATCCAGGAACGCAGCTGACTTCACAGGCATTATTACTTTTCTGCTGAGATCCAGGATCGCTCATGCTATATCTACTCCCTGCACACCATACAGATCAGTGCAGCAGGCCTTCTGGGAAGGCGCGTCGGTTGATAGATCCACTGAGCCTCATTGCATCAGAAGTTCGATTTTTGGTGAGGCTATCACTGTATCTGAGGAGGATCTGAGGATTGTTTTACAGTTTGGGGACGATGCTGAGTGTGACACTTGTCTACACCCCCTCACTGTCAGAGGATGCTTCATGAGAGCCAAGTACTCTGGGGACATCAATGCTGGGGTACTCAACAAGAGTAACCTCTGTCCCCAGTTTAAGTACCTTGCGCACGTGCTGCTGAAGTGTATAGCATCCAGGAAGGGAGGCTTTGATGAGCTTTCCGACCAGATTCAGAACGCATATGCTGCGTTGGTGCTGAACCACCCGTTCAGCTTCTCTAAGATGATATTCACCTACCTGGTGGAGAACCTCGAGGGGAAAGGGAAGGAAGGCTTCTGTATGTACCCCAGATTTCTACAGATGATCATTGACCAGAAGCTTCCCTCCCTGCCGAAGGAGAAGGAGGACGCTGTTGTTCTTGAGGTTATGGACGACACTACACTCGGCAGGATGAAGGTATACAGGGGGAAGCAGGTGAAGCCCCCTGTCAGGAGGTTGTTTGGGCATCTGGCCCGTGCTGATTATGTGGCGCCAGCCAAGAGAAAGTGGCGCCACGAGGACAGTGACTCGGATGTTGAGCACATAGCTATACCAGATACCGACTCTGATGATGATGATAGCGGCGACGCCGGGGATGAGATGCCTGCCCCATCTAGAGGCACTGATTCAGACGTTATTCCCCCGGGGTCAGCCACTGCCGGAGAGGTCGCTGAGATGGCCGGTTTCCATCAGGAGTTTGTGGCTGGTGATCTAGAGGAGGAAGAGTCAGATGAGGAGCCCCTCACCAGGACTGTGGGAAGTAAAGTTGTTCCCACAGACCACGGGCTTAGGGTGGTTGGTGAACACCCTAGGGACTCCTCGGAGAGAGACACTGACCCGAACTATGTTCCGGGGTCAGTAAGCAGAGCAGCAGGGGGAGCATCCACTTCCACCGGGACTAGGAGGAAGCGGATGGCTCAACCCCATGGATTGAAGAAGAAGAAGCGTCGCTTGACCTTCGTGACTACTACTTCCAGCACCACAGCCACCACTACCACCACTACTGACATACCACCCGTCACCACAGTCACCACAGCCACTACTCCCACTACCACATCCACCACCTTACCTACCACCACTGTATCCTTCCCATCCATCACCAGACCATTCACCCCTACTTCACCAGCATCAGCCCACCGACCCATATTCACCACTACCACTGCCACCACCACCACACATCATGCTGGACCTTCAGCCCAGCCTTCACATGCTTATGGATTCACTCTACCTCACATCGGGGTAGAGGAGCAGCTCTCAGCGCTAAACCGTATGGTGATGCGTCTGCTTGCTGCGGATGAGGAGAAGGCGGCGTAGATCCGCCAGCTGACCGACCTGACTGCTGCCCAGTCTCAGCAACTGGCAGAGCAGGCTCAGGTGATAGACCAGCAGAGAGTCGAGGTGTCCCAACTCCAAGACATGCAGGCTCAGTCCGTCAAACGTATAGAGGAGTTGGAGACGACCAACAAGACTATTATGCTGAGGTTGAAGGGGTCGAAGGATGAGCCCATGAAGCTAAAGGAAGGTGACGGGGATGATGGAGATGACGATGATGAAGATGAGGATGATGATGAGGAAGATGATGATGATGAGGAGACTGAAGAAGACAGGACAGAAGGACGTGATGATGATGACGAGGCAGAAGGAGGGGATGCGGCTGCATCGGCCTCTGCTTCAGGTCAAGAGCGAAGATCTAAGCATCGACAAGACCAGTCATCCACTACTTCTGCTCCTCCGAGCGACACGCCCCAGATTCAAGACAAAAGTACTGATTAGATGTTTTATGTATTTATTTATTTTGTACTTGAAATCATGTAATGGAAACCAAGTGTATTAAATGTTTATATATATTAAGTTAATATAAGTTTGTTTGATTAAATACTAATGATTTATGTGTTGAATGTTTATATCAAACAGATCCAAACTTTCAAAGGGATGAGTTTGACTTTGCTCCCCTTCAAATGTCAAGACTCAATTAACCATGATTCTTGACCTACAAGGGATAGTGAGACGGTCTGTGAGTTATACCCCTGAAGAAGGGGAGATAATTCATGACCTGTCTGATGAGCAACTGGCAGAGATGTTCAGACTCAATCCCGATGAAATAGTGAAGGACGCTCCAACAGTTGATTCAACCAGTGATGAGGAACTGAATGACATTGATGAAGTTGAGGTTGAAGACATTACTGCAGAAGAGTATCCTCGGTATGCTGACGCCGAGGGAAATGTGGTCCCCAATCTGGGTGAATCCCTAGTCAGTGATACTTTTGAGGTACTAGACAAGATGGAGCAGGAAACAGAAAAGACTGAAGGAACAGCCCAAGCCTCCAATGCAGAAGTAGATATTCGCAAGGCTGAGTGGGCTGCCTGTTTTGAAGAAGTAAGAGCCCAGCGTGCTGCACCAAAGAGAGATGCCTACACCAAGCTCTACAGAGTCAAGAAACACCATAAGGTGTCAGGCAGGATTATCTCATGGGCTTATTTTGAAGACCTTAACGCTTATGCAGTTAAGAGGGAGCAGGGCATAGAGTACTTCAGGTTCCCACATGATCTGAAGACTCTACCTGGTTTCGAGCTCAACCAGCTGGCTAAGCTAAAGCTGATGTATGCTGACCCGAGAAAGATGTCAGGCTGGTTTGAGGCTGCCCTGAAGAAGGAGTACCACACCCGATGGGTTAACTTCAGACCACAACAGCCTACGAGGTATATAAGAAGGTCTGAGGTTGATGCCATTACGGGCAAACCAAAGATTGTGCTGAAGTGGAGTCCTCCTCGCAATATGTCAAGAATCCCTCTCAGGGAAATGCCACAGGACTTCACTCCCCACTTCAAATGGTGGTACTATGATTGGAGAACCGCTGAAGCTGTCATAGTGTTGAATAAAGAGGGACAAATGGATACTATCAGGGTATTCGACCCAATGTGGCTAACCAACTTGTCTGCTAATGATGTCTACACATTATACAAGTGGCCACTATTCTATGACACGCAAGATATTGTACAAGCCCTCCAATTCCAAAATGTCATAAGACTCTGCTTTGCGTTTGAGATACACGCAGGAGTCACTAAAGAGGAGAAGTACAAAAAGTATAAGGAGGTGATGCAGAAGACAAGAGAATAGATAGATCTAGGTCCAAGGGGGAGTTTGTTGATGCATGTATGTCCCTAGATCATGAGCTGTAATGTAATAAATCTTGTTTTTCTGATTATGATGTAAGTTGTATCGATTAATGAAATGATATGAATTGTTTGTTACTTGTGATGTTTAATATTTCATTAATGAGTCGTGATTGAATTGATTGGGTTTATGATTGTTTGATTGATTGCACATTATGTTATATTAATTAAAACATTCAAACTTAACTTAATGAAGTTCTTATGCGAATGGCCCATGCGAATGGACCACACGCATGAATAACTTCATACGATTGACTCAATCGCACGACTGAACCAGGAGACTGGATCAGTCGTATGATTGACACATAAGATTGACTCAATCGCACGACTGAACACTCAGTCGTGCGGATGAATCAACCGCATGGTTCAATCGCACGACTGAACCATACTTATGGCCCAGTCGCACGAGTGAACAATACTAACCTATAAATAGACCCAATTCGTGGGAAAACGTAAGCATTCATCCCATTACGATTCCAGACGTACCCTAGCCGTCCAGAAGCCTCCCAAATCGTTCTCCAAGTTCATAGAACACATCAGATCGGTTCCTAATCGATTTCTGACGTTGATTTCAATTCTTGATTGATTCATCGTGTGTTCTCACTGATTGGATCGCCAATCAAATAGGATTCCGCACTATTTGAGTTGGTTTAACACGCAATCACTCGGTATTTCGTTCAAATACCAGGTCCTAACAAATTCCTCCCCTCCTTGACGCTATGCACTTACGAATGACATGAGCTAAGCACTTGAACTGGGGGCACAAGTTTCTCTTGTTGAGCAAACCTGCGTTGATGTCCCCAGTGTACTTCATCTTCAGAAAAGCATCTACATGCGCACATATGTTGTGCTTGGTGTTCATTATCCATCGTTCAGCCATATTGCTGCAACACAAGAAATATATACATTAGATTTGTTGCCAGACTTAACAAGTGAATTTTGAATGATTTTGTTCTACTGATTCAATCGTGCGACTGAACAATACGACTAACTTCAGTCGTACGATTGAGTTCAGTCGTACGATTGTGCCTGCAGCTGAGTTTAGTCGTGCGATTAAGCCTGCGACTGAGCTTAGACGTATGCAACACTGTGCGATTGAGTCAGTCATGCGACTAAATCCATGAGCATGATTCATACATGTGATTGAGCCATTCGCCTGACTTAATCGTGCGACTGGATTTTATCAGCGTGTCCATTTGTATACTGTTGAACACCAAAGATTTGAATCTTTGTCAAAACATGACATTACACTTCATGTTTAGATTAATTTGGACTGCAGAGACTCTAAATTGCACCTAACTTCACTTAAGCCAACATGTGTGACCATTTAAGTTGTCTATTCTTAAGAGTAGTCTCGGTTCAAGGTTTTAGAATTTTCAGCCATTAAAGATGCAATTAAGACATTCATTTTGACCGAGTTCAGTTGCAGTGTACCTGTAGATGAGTAGAGTAGCTGTTAGAAACACTTATCAGGCAGAAATCACAAGCAGATGATGTTTGAGCAGAGTTTCTGTGAGTATGGGTGATTTCAGAGAACTTGAAGGGTGGTAAGGGTTATGACCGTCTGACCCCCTTATTTATACTCTTTTAAATTTCAGTCGTGCGACTGGACCCATACGCATGTTCCAGTCGTGCGACTGAGCCCATACGCATGCTTCAGTCGTGCGACTGGATCATACTCCTTCATCCAGTCGTACGAATGGTTCATTCTGGTGATCCATTCGTATGGATATTCCATACTCATGGTCCAATCGTATGATTGCTCCATACTCATGGTCCAATCGAGTGATTGCTCCATATTCATGGTCCAATCGTGTGATTAGCTCATACTCATGGTCCAATCGTGCGATTAGCTCATCCTGATGGTCCAATCGTGCAATTGGCTCATACTTATGATCCAATCATGCGATTGGCTCATACTAATGAGTTTGACCTCAGACACTTTCACACACTTAAAGTTTTACCTTTTGATATAACATTATGCACAATGATCATCTCAGACATGACACACATTTGGTCACCTCAGACATGATTCTTTTAATTTAAAACCATTTGATCGCCTCAAACGTGATCCTTTTAATTTGAAACTGATTGGTCACCTCAGACCTGACCCCTTTTAGTTTGAAACTGATTGGTCACCTCAAACGTGACCCCTTTTAGTGAGTGATTCACAGAATTCATCTAGTTGTATAGTCCGACTTTTACCTAACAATAAAACTAGAAAAATAGAAAAACAACTTGAAATCAAAAACTGAACAAGACATATTTTTGGTTTTTCTTTTTTTTATTAGAGATGGATTCAAATCTTTTAGAAAACCGTCTAGCAGATTTTTCTTCCTGAACAACACAGTTTCAAGTTAATTTGATTATTTCTGGAACGATTCATTATGGAATCATACAGGTGTATCAGAATCATTTGAGATATTTTAATAAAACATTTTGATGCTAGATTCTTGTTTTGACCGAGAGTCAATAGCAATTTTAGGAAATCATACTAGTGCTATAAGATACACACAATGATTTTGAATGTCAAGAATTGCAGCCATGATGATTGTCAGTATATTTGTCCTCTTAAATTCATATAAAATTTTTTTACTCACACTGGTGATGAGTTAGGTTAATTTATTTCAACAAGCATTTGTGGATCCCACACTTATATGGTAATCAACATTCATCAGGAGATTTTTTAGCGGTCTACGGGTATTTGACAAGAAGAGACTATTCTAAGAGCTTTCAAAGAGATGCCAAGCCTCAAGTAAGTGCCATTGCACAGCAGAGAGGCACAAACAACAATGAATTCTAGAATATTTAGGTTATGCTTATCCTCAGGTCAGTGCCATCGCACAGCAGAGAGGCACACAACCTATCTTCCTGTGAGAGCAATTTTCTTTCTTGTTGCACGTAACGCACCAACAACATTTGTCATTAGCTTGATTGCGCTTAACAATTTTTTTTCATGTGCTTTGCTCAATTTTTATGGTCATCCGCACATATTTGTGGCGTTTATTTTGCTCGTCACCCCTTATTGGAAATGCGTTGATTGTGTTACCAGGGATAAGATGGGAACCCACAACAGGTTGAACAATTTATTTTGAATTTAAGTCACCAATGAGGTCTACTCATCTATTGTGTTGAATCTACCGACATATCATAAAATGGACTAGCAACCTCTAGGTCTACTTTCTCTATGTTACCTTAGTAGCAGACTAGTTTTACTATCATTTTTCCTTTTATTTTGCTTAGACTTCTCAGATTTATACTTAGAATTTTGCATCTTAATCATTTAGGTGCTTTTGAGGTCCCAAATAACTTTTTCCCTGTGTACTATCATTTTCCATAAGCATTGAATCAGAATCACAGATTTGATTTCATTTCTTTTAGCTAAGCTGCCCTCCTCCCTCTTTTTTTTAAGTAATTAAATACTGCACGAATTAGATACTAAACTAACCTATTCTCCCCTTAAAATTCTAAAACCAAAAATCTTTTTGTGTTTTTGGATTTTAATAGACAGAAAAATAAAATAAATAAAAGAAAATAAACCAAAAAAAATTTGTCGGACTACGCACTTTCGTCTTCTAGAATCACTTCACTTTTCTTTTTCACGCCATTTACCTCTAACAGATATAAAAACCTTGGTTTATCAAATGCTTTTGTGTAGAGGTCGGCGCGTTGAAAATTCGTATTAATTTTAACAACATCGATTAATTGCTTTTCAAAACAGTCACGTATAAAGTGATATTTAATACCGATGTGTTTAGTTTTAGGATGTTTGACAAGAAGCATTGAACTTTATGATCGATTGTGGAGGCTGTTGATAGATCCAAGACATATAAGTCATTATATCTTGAAGCTGACATTAAGATTTTGTCCTTCGGGATAATGTAATCCTTCTTTAATACGTAGCACTTCTTGTTGTCAAAAACAACTTTGAATTCTTTGTCACAGATTTGGGAGACTGAAAGCAAGTTATTCTGTAGTTGTTGAACGTAGTTGACCTTATCAAACTTGACTTTCTGGTTTCCCACTTCGCCTTGAGCGGTGATGTATCCTCCTTTATTTCCAGCAAATGATACATGTCCCCCTTTAATTTGTTTGACATTGAAAAGGAGAGACAGGTTCCCGGTCATGTGCCTAGATGCTCCACTATCAACAATCCAGGTATTTGTGATAGCACTGTAACGGACACCCTGCACATTAAAAGGAAATGATCGGTTTAGGTTTGGGACCCAAGCCTTAACTGGCTTAGGTGACCCAGAGGAATCACACATCATAAACTCAACCCACTGTCCATTTGAGGGTGAGGGCATATCATTCTTCTTATTGTTCTCATTATCAGACAATGGACTTGACTTTTCTTTCCATAAGCCAGTTTTGTGTAAGGCCTGTTTGTGATAAACAGACAACAGGCTTACAGTTTGAACTTTAGGTTCATTAATTCTCTTTGGTGGAGTAATAGAACTCCTTTTCGAAGAACTTGGTTTTGTATCATAAAGTTCAATTTTCTGTCTGGGAGTCTGATAATAAGGACAGTTAGAAGAAATATGTCCTCTCTTTCCGCAACTGTAGCATGATCTCCTTTCTACATGTTCAAAGAGCTTCTGAGACTAGTGAAAGAATTGAATTGCCTTGCTTTATCCAGCTTCCCTCCTTCGGAACTGAAACTGTTTATGTGGAGTTAAGTGTGATACATGTGTGACATGAGTCTGGTTGGATTTGGTCACTACTCATTTAGATGTTTTGCTTCTTTAACAAAATTAATTGTTTGCACATTCTTAACATGTTTAACCTTTAGTTTATTTGGACTTTGACATGAAGCACGTGTTTGGTTAATTGATTTGGTCATTTTGGGTTCAGAAGTAGACATGTGTGAACCTGACTTTCCATTAACCTTTTCAAATTGATTATCCAAATTTTCAATGGGCATCTTTCCTTTTGATTTGAAAGTAGACTCCTTCTGTTTAGTGACAGAGTTCACCGGTTTACCAGTGGAATCTGGATCACTAACCAGAGGAGTGAACATCACATGATCCTTAATTGGGTTGTTATTTACTGGTCTACATTTTGTATTTAACATGATCTCATGTGGTGGTGGAACTACTTTGTAACCCAACCCTTCCCCATTATTTCGTTCTCTCACAAAGTGTTAAACTATGTGAGAAGAACTAGTCCAACTATGTAGTTTTTTTTTAAAAAATTTACCTCGACTTCTAAAACTACTTTTTCTTTCTTTGTTTCTTCCAAGGAGTTTAAATAAATCTTTATATCATTAGCTTGATTAAAAGCAACAACCTCGGTTTCCCTTAGTTGTTTACCTAAAAGTTCTATTTTTTCTTTGTAACTGCATTCATTTTGTTTTAAAATACGATTAGCTTCTGTGCACAGTTGTAAATCATTTACTAAGTTATCATTGTCGTCTAATAACCTAGCAAATTTCAAATCAGTGTTTTCTCTAAATTTGTTACATTCAATACAAGCATGTTTTTCAAAAAGTTGGTCTTTCGTACTTACCTGTGAAGAATCAGTTGAGTCAGCCATCAATGCAGAGTTAGACTCTCCGGATGCTGGAGATTCTGAACATGTCGTTCTGAGTTCTTCTTCAACCAGGTGATTTACCACATTCACAGCTTCTTCGTTATCTGACATTACTTGTTCAACTGTGATTTCACCTTCATTGGCAGAGCCATCATCCAATCCCTCGACATAGGCAATGTTTGATTCACCCGGAGACACAAAACGGAAGGTCCAGTCCTGCCATTCGTCACCTTGAGCAGTCAAGGCCTTTGTCTCTTTGCTTGAAGAGGTAGTTCCACTCCTGTCTTTGTCTTGATGGTTGAAGGTTGAGAATGGATTTCCATTACCTGTTTTCTTGGGCTTTACACATTCACGTTTGAAATGCCCCTTTTCACCATAATTAAAGCAGGTAACTTTGGTTTTGTCAAAACCAAAGGTTGTGTCTTTTGTGGCTACTAAATTTTGTCCTGTCTTTTTCACAAACTTTTTCGCCCTTCTGACAGCACTCGCCAAGGCCCACATGATATCCATTCTCTCTAGTTCATTTTCGTCCACCTGCTCGTAATCTTCATCTACAAGATGCCAATTGCCAATCTTCCCTGCAACTAGACCATCATAGGGATGGACAACAGCTGCTAGAAGACCATATGCTCATTTGCAACTTCCACTGTGATATTACCGAGATTATCGGTCTTCAACTTAGTAGCATTGGCTTTAGGTACTATATATTGGGTGCAAGATGACCCTGACGTTTTTGATCGTGAAGCAGTGGTTTGGGAAGGAGCTGCTGAACTAGACACAAAGGCAGTTTGAAGTGGTGCTCCTGAACTGGTTGGAGTAGGAGATGAGTTATAAAGTGAAGGATTCTGGTCGTAGGATCCTTTCTGTGACCTGTACTTCATTCTCAGTTCTTCCTCTCTTAACTTCATTATGAAATCATTTATATCCAACTTTGCAAGAATATCGTTTGTCTCAGATTAGACACAAACGAGTCCCATTTCTCCGGCAAACCATCTGCAAAACTTGACACTTTATCTTCCATAGACGTTGTTACCCCATGAGTGTGCAGCTCACTCATCAGATGGTAGAATCTGTCGATAATATCGTCCAAGCTTTCTTTCCCTATTGCGGAGAAGTTATCAAACTCCTTCTTGAGAGCCTTTCCCTTCAAAGCCTTTAATGTTGCATTCCCATCATATCTTTTCTCTAAAGCTTCCCATACCTTTTTCGCCTGTTTGTTCTCAGAAAACTGATGAAAGATATCTTTTGGTATCGTCTAAGTCAACAGGGCATACACCTTCTTTTCAGCATTGTACTTAGCTTTCTGGCTGTCAGTCATACCTCCCAAAGTTAGCTTAACACCATCAGCACCGACTGGCATACTATAACCTGTCTCAATGGATACCCAAAGATTGGGATCAACTTCATTTAGATAGATTTCAAACCTCTGTTTCCATTATGGGTAATCATCTAACGTTATAAGTTTTGGTAGTTTATTGTGATTCCTAATTTCATTTTCCAGAAGCAGAAGGTTCTGGATGCGAGAGTCCCTTCCGGCAGTAAAAGAAGAGAACTGATCTTCCATCTCTTTAACCTTTGAACTTTAAAACTAGTCTGGCTCACTCGTGCGAATGGACTATACGTATGGATCACTCGTGCGAATGAGGGGTGCGAATGAATTCAATCGTGCGATCGGATTCAGTCGTGCGATTGAAGTGGACGAATGGACTCAAACGACTGGAATTGTTCAGTCATGCGGATGAGGTATGCGATTGAAGTGTGCGAATGAATTCAATCGTGCGATTGGATTCAATCGTACGTATGGAGTGTGCAATTGGAGACAAGCGAATGGGGTTGATTCAGTCGTACGAATGAGTGAGTGACTGAGTTCAATCGTACGAATGAGGTGTGTGATTGAGTTCAGTTGTGCGATTGAGCTAATCGTGTGACAGAAGGCTGCTGTTTTTGCAAAATCAAAGGTTTTTGACACTTTCACACAAAAACACGATTTTTCAAGAACCCTAATCTGTCGTATGCCGAAAAACGTAAACTTTGAGACCTAGAGACGTCGAAAACACTGTTTTACTCAAAAAGATGACTCCTTTGAATGAAAAACGTGATTTTTACACCGAGACTAATCGAATCACACGCAAAATCAAGAGCCAAAGCTTTGATACCAATTGTGAAGTCGCTGGATCGGTTGACATCCGAGCGTGTTCTTGACGAAAGGATAAAAAACCAAGAGACAAACAAGAGAACGAACAATAACAGAATGGTTTCATTGATAAAACCTAATGATTACAAGCTCGTTAAACAGAAGAATCACGACTCTTGGCAAGGGGAGATCGAGCATGATCTTCCCCCTCATCCGGCAGCACCTAGGCCCCGGGCACACTCTCAAAAGCTTATCTCTCTACACAATGAAACTGGTATTTATAGGCCTCAGCCCATATCAGATGCGACTGGGCCCATTCGTATGATTGGACCTTGCGTATGGTTCAATCGTACGACTGGACCATACTTATGGTTCAGTCTTACGAATGGCCCAATAGCATCTCTCAGTCGCACGACTGGTCCATTAGCATGGCTCAGTCGTACGACTGAGTCTATGGAATACTAACTGATAATGCGTGAAACCAGATCAAATAGTGCAGAATCACATGATTGGCGATCCAATCAGTGAAAACGCAATCCCGATCAATCTAACGATTAAAGAAACGTTAAGAACGAGTAGAAAAAGATCAGATGCAAACTATGAACTTGGAATAGGCTTTCTGGATGCTCTGGACGGCTAGGTTATGAGTATGTGTCAAAAGTCTCGTTTTTCCACGAATTAAGTGGTATTTATAAGTTTGCAGTCTTTATTCGTGCGACTGAACCATTATCATGGTTCAGTCGTGCGACTGACCCATGCGACTGATTCGTACGCACGACTGAAAGTTCAGTCGTGCGACTGAGTCAATCTCTTGTCTCACTCGTACGACTGATCCAGCCGACTGGTTCAGACGTGCGACTAGTTCATTAGCGTGATGTATTCATGCGTATGGTCCATAAGTATGTTTCATTAGCATGAATCATCATATAACAACTTCAAACCTATATAATAAGTTTATATATATGAATCAGATATAAGTAAACATCAAAGCACAAATCATATATTATTACATTGGTTCATTACACATATGTAAGCCATGACAGATTTTTACATTAAGCACATAAACTAGGGACATATGTATCAACAACCTCTAACTTCACAATATTCCCCAGCTGCAGAGGAGTCTTCTTCTTTTTCCTTTGTTCTCTCTTAGCTTTTATTCTGTCATAAGCCAATTTTAGAAGCTTAATGCACTTTAAGAAGAAATGCATGTCTTCTTCTCCCAACTTATTGGCTATCTCTCTAAAGTGTCTGGTGTATATGTAGTGGATATAGGATTCATCTAACAGTCTCACCTCATATCCACTGAACAGTCTAATCTCAGCACCTTCCTTTCCTCCCCATCTTATCTCAATTACTAGCTCATAAGTCTTTTCATCATAATAAACATTAGAAATTGGAGTGGAGGAATGAGTGCCTGATACCATCTTTGTTTTTAAAGACTTAGTTGGTTTCACTTTTAGCTCTGGAAACACAACTTCTTCTGCTTGTTTTGTCTTTTTCTTTTCAAGTGGGTTGATGAAGGATCTATCTTTCCTCATGCAGATAGCCTTCAGAGATTTGAAGTTGTCTGTTCTCTTAAACATTCTGAGAATTCCTTCAAACTCATACCCCTTGAACATAGCCTTATGGTTTATCAGTTCCAAATTGGCTAGTTCCTTCAAGTCATGAATCTCCAGGGCATTTACAAGAGCAGTGTACTCTGTAAAGAATTGCACCAGCCTTGAGATCCTTTTAACCATAAACATGTTCCAGTCACTATCGTACTTCCAGGCAATAATCTTCTTATCAGTCTTGCCTTTGGGAGTAGACACACCTTTAATCATCTCTGCAGTGGTCAGTCCTTCTTGAAGTTTCAATCGTGAAGGCTCTGCAAACCACCCAGGATACTTGTGTAAAACAGGTGCCAAAACGTCATGATCTTTATGGGTGAGCTGCATGTCTTCAGCTGATATTCTGGTTCTAGGCTTCTTATTGAGAATTTCTTCTTCCAGTTTCTTAAGCTTTTCTTTCTTCTCATTATTCAGTCTAAGGATGGCAGCCCTTAGTGAAATTGTCTTCATGTTACCAAGTTTTCTCTTTGTTTGACTAGAGAGATAATCCTTCATTTCCCTATCAGACATGTTGTAGGGATCAGGATATAATGAGTGAGGAGTGGATGTCTACTTTTTCATGATGGATAATTTGGGCATTGGAGCTTTGGGAGAAAGAGTCTTCTCATACTCAGTCTCATAGGAGGGGTCTAGCAGCTTGTTCACTTTTCTTCTTCAGCCTTCATTCCCTCATAAGTCATACCGAACACTTCATCTGGGTCATATCCATGATTGATTAGGAACATGGGTTTTACAATCAGATCATCAGTCTGTGCCTTTTCTACCATCTCTTGAACTGATTTTTCCTTCTGCATAGGGCTATCAACTGCTATTGGTTCATCAACCACATAGCCAACCTCAATTTCGCCCTCTTCAAGGTCTACAAAATCAGCTTTTTCTTTCAGTTGAGCCTCAGCCTGCTCATGTTCTTCTAAAAATCAGAAATAGCTGCAAGGCTTTTGGGATCATCCTTTTTACTTTTATTGCTTGGTTCTTCTTCTATTATTGGCCTTTTTCCCATAGCCTTCTCTGATAAATACTTCCTCCTCCTGGTATATGTTTGCATTGATGGACCAGAGGAGGTTTCAGGCTGTTCAGCTTCTTGAGGCGATTTTTCAGCCTTTTACTGTTCTGGTTCATGAATGGCAGCAGCTGATTCTTCTTTCTCCTGTTGTTCTTCACATAGTCTTTTAATCAGCTCCTTTTGTTCTTCAGTGAGTGATACAGCAGGCACCAGTTGCATGCTCAACTCCTTCTCAAGGGGAACTTGACAATGAGGAATGACAACTATAGGTTCAGCACCAGTCCTCTGCTCAACTAGGAAGTCCCAAAAGTTAACATCAATGATAAATTCTTCAGCTGTGAAGCCATCAAGATCTTTAATCATATCACTGAATCTGTCTCTTCAATGCTCATATTAGCTGTTGTCTCTGAATAGATGACCATTTCCAAACTATTCTCATCATGCTTTTTCTCACTTGTTTCTTCTCCCTTCTCAGTCTAAGAGAATCTCATCTTTTTAGCTGAAGGAGAGTCATTACTGCTCTCTCCTGATGAGCTCTTAGAGGCACCTTCTTTTTCATTGATCCTCTTACTTTTGTTATCATCTTTTCTCAACTCTTCCTCAGCTTCTCTTTTGATTTCAACAATTAGTTCCAGTTCAGATACTCTCTTGTTTAGGCTTTCAACCTAGTTCTGCATGTAAATAATGATGTCAGCTTGTTCTTCAATCAATCCTTCTTGTTATTCCATAGCAATAGTCTGTATTGCTAAAGTGTCCACATGACCACTTATTTCTTCTCTGGATTGATGAAGAGCAGCCTTTAACTTTTCAATCTCTTCATATTTTTCAAATTTTGAAATTGTTTTTGATATTTTTTATTTTATTCAAGGTTAATCATGCCAATTGACTGAACTAGATATTCAAACCTACTAGGTTCAAATCCCTTGGTGAATAAATCAGCTAATTGATTTTCAGTTAGAACTTGAATCAATTTGATTAACCCTTTTTCAGCAAAGTCTCTAAAAAAATGATATCTAATTTCAATATGTTTTGTTTTTGAGTGCTGAACTGTGTTATTTGTAATAAAAACAACTGATGTGTTGTCAATGTGAAATTGAGTGTGCAAGAAGTTAAAACCATAATCAAGCATCTGGTTTTGAATCCAGAGAACTTGAGAGCAACAAGCTGATGCTGCAATGTACTCAGCTTCTGCTGTTGAAATAGATACGTTTGTCTGCTTCTTGCACTGCCAGGAGACCAGCCTGGGACCAAGAAATTGACAACCGCCAGATGTGGACTTCCTATTGAAGTTGCATCCCCCATAATCACTGTCAGTGTAGGCATAGAGATTGAAGTCTCCTTCATTTTGGATACCATAATCCAAGAGCAGGCTTGCCCTTAAGATATCTGAATATCCTCTTCACAGCATTTACATGAGATTCTTTAGGATCAGCTTGATATCTGGCACAAACACAAACACCAAACATAATGTCAGGCATGCTGGCTGTTAGATAAATAAGTGAACCAATCATGGATAGTTAGTGAGTCTGATCCACTGATTTGCCTTCTGGATCTAGACCTATCTTCACTTTAGTATCAACAGGCGTTTTTATAGACTGACAGTCAGCAAGGTGGAATTTCTTCAACATTGTTTCTACATATTTTGATTGATTGATGAAGATTCCATCTGCAGTCTGTTTGACTTGCACTCCTAAAAAGAATGTAAGTTCCCCCATTGCACTCATTTGAAACTTTGAATGCATAAGGTCTTCAAATTCTTTGAAGAGTAGCTTGTTTGTTGAGCCAAAAATGATATCATCCACGTAGATCTGGACCAGCAACATGTCTCTTCCTTTTCTCTTTCTGAAGAGAGTCTGATCAATCATTCCTCTTTCATATCCATGTTCAAGAAGGAAAGATGATAGAGTCTCATACCACTTTCTCAGAGCTTGGTGAAGACCATACAAGGCTTTGTCAAGCTTGTACACTCTGTGAGGGAAATCAGGATCTTCAAAACCGGGTGGTTGACTCACATAGACTTCTTCAGCAATCTTTCCATAAAGAAAAGCACACTTCACATCCATTTGATAAACAATAAACTTCATGGATGCTGAATATACAAGAAAGATTCTTATTGCTTCTAATCTGGCAACAGGTGCAAACACTTCGTCATAATCAATTCCTTCTTCTTGTGTATATCCCTGTGCCACTAGTCTTGCTTTTTTTCTGATGACAATCCTTCTATCATCAATTTTGTTTCTGTACAGCCATCTGGTACCTATAGGATATTGACCTTCGGGAAGATCTACCAGTTGCCATAATTCTTGCTTTTGAACTGAAGCAATTCTTCCTGCATTGCTTCAATCCAACTGTTATCTTGGAGAGCCTCTTTGATATTCTTGGGTACTGTTTGACACAGAAAGCATGAAAACAAACAGATGTTTGCAATACTTGACTTGCTTCTAGTCACCCGTTCATTAAGTTCACCAATAATGCTTTCTACTGGATGATTCTTATGTATTCTAGTGGTTCGAATTGAGTTACCAGCAATGGTTACATCAAGATTGGAGACATTGAGATCATCTTGGTGAGAGACACCTTCATCTTGTACTGTTGGGGAGTTATGAAGATAATCTGAATCTGATTCAGTGACTGGTTCAACATTAGCAGCACTTTGATTGCTTCCATCATTAGAGGTTCTTTCTGTTTCAACTGGAGGTGTAGCTTGATCTTGATTTCTGACTTCAGTAGATGGGTCTTCTGAAGGTGATGGTAACAAGCTGGGACCAGTTTCAGTTGAAACACTTTGATCTTGAGAAGATTGTCTGACAGGATCAGCTTGTAGTGGAACATCTTCATTCAGTTGCTCAGTAGAGATAGGAGGAATCATTGGAAAGTCATCTCTTCTTTCTACACCTGAAGAAGGTTCAGCTGAATGTATATTTCCTGCATCAGACAAGTGGAATTGATCAAAAGATTTTATAAATGAGTCAATATCAAACAACCAGTCGGGACCATTTGTAGATTTGGGAAATGAATGTTCCTTGAATTGAACATTTGTTGATTCATCAATAATGTTTAATCTAGGATTAAACACTTTGTAAGCCTTTAAAACAGAAGAATAACCTACAAAGAATCCTTCATCAGACTTAGATGAAAAATTTCCCAAATAGTCTCGGGTGTTTAATATTGAGACAGGACTACCAAATGACTTGAAAAATCCAATAAATGGTTTTCTGTGAAAAAGTAGTTCATATGGAGTCTTGTTGCTTTCTTTTACAATTAGAGTTCTATTTTGCAAAAAGCACGATGTGTTAACTGCTTCTGCCCAAAAGGTTATTGGCAGTTTAACATCGGCTAGCATTGTCATTGCTGCTTCAATTAGTGTTCTATTCCTCCTTTCAGCTACCCCATTTTGTTGAGGAGTTCTAGCTGCACTAAATTGATGAGCAATTCCTTTGGTTGCACAAAATGAACTCATATCTTCATTCTTAAATTCTGTCCCATTATCACTTCTGATTGTTTTGATCTTATGATCAAGTTGATTTTCAATTTTCGTGATAAAATCTTTTATTATTTGGGACGCTTCGTTTTTATGAAGTAAAAAAGAAAACCCATGTAAATCTTGAAAAGTCATCAATGATCACCAAACAATACTGTTTCTTTTCAATACTCATAACATGAGTTAGACTAAACAGATCCATATGAAGTAGCTTCAATGGAGAATTGTTTATGTTCACCAGCTTTGGCTTGTGGGAAGACTTATGTTGTTTCCCTTTGAGACACGCAGAAGAGTGATCAATAAAATGAAATTCCTTTTGGGGTAAACCAATAACATGGTTTCCCTTGACCAGTCTATTCATGTTTTTGAAATTTGTGTGTCCCAAACGTCTGTGCCAAAGCTGTGACTCATCAAAAGATGCTTTTGACAGAAGACATCTTTCTTCTTTTGGAATGGCATAATTGAGGTTTAAGACATATGTGTTATTCTTCCTCGGAGTCTTTAAGACAACCCATTCTTCAGGAATTTGAAACCCTGGTTTCAGAATGTAACAATGAGTGTTAGTGAAAAACTAGTTGGGAGACCTTTAAGGAGAGCTCAATCAGGAACACAAGAACCTGTGAATGTGATTGACCTAACTCCTAGCTCACCTTTGCAAGAGGGTGATGCTACCAAAAAAAGGGATAAAGTTATTACAGTCACAAAACCTGGGAGTTCTTCAGGGAATATGGACATTAAGAACTCACCATCCTCACTTGCAATTATGCATACTCACCCACTTCCTCAAGTTCACATTGATGTGGTCTCTTTAGACTCTTTCATTCAGAGTCTCTTTGAGGAAGGCATTCCAAGGGCTATATCATCCCCACCCCAAGGAGCTTCTAACTACATCATTGGGTGGAGGTATGATGTTGATAGAAGAGCCCTCATTCTTCAAAGAGTTCAAGGGCAGCAAGAGGTGTTCAATTTTTAGACCTTGAACTACTATGAAGGTCTTGACCTAATCAACATGCCACTTGTCAACCCAAGTCAATCTAGACAAGCTGACAGGTTGGCACAAAGGATTCAAGACAGAATTACTGAAGAGTTCAGTCTCAGAAGGAGACAAAGGCAATCAGGTAATGTCATTGGTCAACTAGATGTTGAGGCCGACCCTGAGATTAGCTTCAAAGGGAAAACCTCGGATGAAGGCCTAGTGATAGAGCCTGAGAGCCCTGTCACACCAACAACTACTTCAGAAATTCATCCACTCAATGAAACACCTGTTGGTGAAGGTGTATCACAACCTCTCTCTAGCCAGAGCTTGGATGCTACACCAAGCAATGAAGGCCAAAGCTCTCTCCACCCTGTGTCACAAAGGTTTGTGGGTGACAAAGGGAAAAGGATTCTAACTCCTGAGGAGATTGAGGAGGAGGAGAGAGAAAGGAAGAGGAAGCTAAGGGGAGAATGTTCCTCTAGGTCTTCACGCTTCATGCAAGCTGCAATCAGGGCTGCCCCCAGACCAAACACTCAAGATGATGAGTTGAGGGCAGTCAGGACTACTTACCGAACTATGACATAGATGAGATTATATCTCTCCCCTTAGAGGAACTCAATGAACTGGCTGACATGGAAGTGTCAAGGGAGATGAAGGAAGCAGAGGATGCAAGGCTACTTCTCCAAATCAAAGAGGAGAAGAGACAGAAAAGATTATACAAGCATGTTCCTACTCTCTCCCCAGTTCAAGAAAGCCCTGTAGAAGAGACTGTGGCAGCTACACAAGAACCTCAGGTAGACAAGGAAACAGATAGGCAAAACATGATCAACTAGTTGAGTGCGATAGGTCTCTACCAGGCGTCTGCACTTCTTCCCTTATCCTTTGAGTACATTGAGTTTGAGTATCTCAAACAGCTTGAACTTCAAGTACTCAAAGAACAAAAGGCAACAAAGAGAAAGATGAGGGAAGAGGCTGCAAAGTCAAGAGCCATTATCTAAAAGAGCATAAAGAAGTCTGTTGAAAGACAAAGGATGATGAGCTTCTTGAAGCTGTACGGATTCTCTGGAAGGAGACTTGGCCCTATGTCTCTATCCACAATGGATGAGCACATCAGGGTAATCAAACAAAAGATCAAAAGTGGAGAGCTAATTGACCTACACTCCCATCCAAGTCAAGCTCCTCCTGAAGTGGAGGTTAAGGTTAAACAACCTGAGACAACACAACCTGGACCTCCTGCTGAGCTTCAGCAAGCTTCATCTTTTAATTCATAGCAGGTTCAAACTCCCTCTCCTTCTGAACCTGTGAGGGAGAAACACCCAACTGAGCAAGACAAATCTGATCAACAAGGTGCTGCAAACCAGTCTTCACAGTTAAAGTCCTCAAAAAGGAAGAAGAGGATGGCTTCTAAACCAAAGTCAAAGAAGAAGAAGAAGCCTGAATCATCCACCTCTACACCTCAGGCTAAGTCAGATCAACCTGAGGAAGTGCATGAAGAGGCAGCCCAATCAACTCCAATTCAAGTGGCTCCTCTTGCAGCTGAGAGACCCATCTTATCCTGGACCTTCACAACTAATCTAGAGGGATGGCATGTGATTAGAGATCAATGTGGTGAAGATGTCTACACATGGCAAGACTTATTCAACCTATCTCTGCATGATCTCTTTGAGATAAGAAGATACTATGAGAGTCTGAGTGATCCTGACCATCTAATGAAGAAAAGCATGGTCATCATCATTATGAGGACTGTCAACAGCTAAAGATCTTCAAATGTTTTGGTAGCATCAGCCTAGGGGGAGTTTTTAAGGATTCCTATAAGTCTGATGCAGCCAAAACATCTAAAGTCTCTCTCCATGCATGCACTAAAGAACATTAGTAGAAATGCTTCGGAAGTTTTACACCTTGCACTAGAAATATTCTAAGTGTAAAATCTTCCGAAGCCAAGACCAACATCTTCTGAAGCCAAAAGTGAAGTCTTCCGAAGCTTCAAAGACAAAGTCTTCCGAAGCTTCAAAGACAAAGTCTTCCGAAGCTTCAAAGACAAAGTCTTCCGAAGCAAAAGAGTGAAGACAGATTTCTACCAAAGACTTTTAGAGACATGCTTTTATCTGATGTACTTTACTATAAAGCTGGACCACCTTTCTGCTACAACTCTGTTTAGTCACCAACTTACATGAGTTGGTGAAAAGGTCTATGCTTTTGGTAACTGTGCATTGAGGTCTTGAGTCTGTGCTCTCTACTTTATGTATTTTTATCCTTTTTATAATATATTAGGATGTGAGCTATGGCATGTCATAGTCACTAGTCAAAAGGCAATTTGCCTTTTGACTCTAAATTTGATTTTATTGTCTAGTCTTATGTATCCAGCTGGCTTTCAAAGTATGGCCGGCTGTAGAATGTAGTATATGTATCTCAAGTACTTGTAACTTTCTAAGTATGCTTTGTAACATTTGTAATAGAACTTGAGAAGCAATATACAGCATTCTTGAAAACCAAATACTTGTGTTGTTTGCTATCTTGTTCTGTCTCATTTTTTACTTGTGTTCTTAGCATCTTTCACTTGTTTTTAACCAGTTCCCTATTTGATCTGTTAGTGTTCTAAGTAACTCTACTCATTGTGTTGTGTTGTAAGTGCATACCCTTCAAACGGTCCTGGAATATGGTCAGTAACCAAAGGTTAAGTAGCCAAAGTTATATGGAGGAATCGATTAAGAAAGCATTCACTTAGGTAGGGAATAGTTAAAAGAGTCCTTTTAGTATTGTCCAAAATCCAATAAAGTAATCATCTAACCTGTGTACGCCTTGGTTCTTGTCTATTGGTGTCATATCAGTTAGCGTGCTCATCTCCCAAGATTCAAGTCAAAACATAGGTATCGCTGGTAGACGCACATAATAAGATTGGCTTAATAACCTTGGCCCTTTAAAAGAATCCTTGTGCCAGCATGTTGGATCTAGAAAGGCTGGTGCAACCAAAACCAAAACTCTTAGACAATTTTGGTACAACTTATAAAGGTCTTCCGAAGCTAAATACAGAACTTCCGAAGGAAAATGGAGTTCTTCCGAAGCCAAAGACGGTACTTCCGAAGATCATGTCTGAAGGATCTTCTGAAGGAAAACTCCAGCTTTCGAAGTCAAAGTCTTGGCTTTTCCGAAGTTCAAGACTTAAAAGAAATCAAGACAACAACTTCCGAAGTATAAAGATATGAAGTCCTCAAGCCTCGGAAGAAGTATCCTCTTCCGAAGTATAAGTGGCTTCGGAAGAACAAGTTCTTCCGAAGCCAATTAACCTTCGGAAGACAATACTATGAACCAGTGGACATAAGTATGGCCCGTCAGACACTCCGCTGCAAGTCTCTAAGATACTGCATGGCGCTTTCCCACGCCCATGTATTTGACCATACTTTATTTCACTATTCATCTTTTATCAGTTAGTACACTTACCAACTTTAGTTGGTGATAAAAGGTAAGTCATCGACATGTCATGACTACCTTATCTTAGATAATACTTTATCTAAGATATTTTAACTTTAGCATTGTAGTATATGCTTTGGTCATAGGTTTCCAGCTGGTATCAAAGTATATCCGGCTGTAGGATCTAGTATATATAGTTTCTCATTGTAACTCATGTAACATGCTTGTAAGAGTCTTGTAATACTTTGAGTTGAGAACTAATATATACAAGTACCTTGAAAATTATTTCCTTGTGTTCCTTGTTACTTAATATATTATAATCAACTCTTAGAAGGGATTCTGCATCATCATCTGAACCGAGTGTGTTTCAAGTGAGTTTGAGAAAAAAACAAAGTGTTTAGTGACAAAAACTGATCCTGCAATTGGTATCAGAGATTTTTAGGCTCTTGATTGTGAGATCTTACCATCCAAATCAACCTATTTTTCACTCCTCCTTACATCACATTCAAAAATGGCCCTCAACCAAAAGTCTGAAGTTGAGATGGGGACGATGACTAAAGCACCTAACATCACCCCTGAAAACTTTAGATCATGGAGCAGACTTATGGAAGGCTTCAATAAATATCAAGACAACAAACTATGGCAATCTATTTTAAATGGCCCTTACAAACCAAAGGTGGCAGCACCAGGTGGAAATGGTGCCATGATAGAGAAGGCTGTAGAAGACTACTCTGATGAAGACTAGAAGAAGCTTGACCTTGATAGTAATGCCATGACTGTTTTGATGACTTCTATACCCAACTCCATCATGGTGGGGTTTGAGCATTACAAGTCAGCTAAAGAACTGTTTGATGCACTATCTTAGATGTACTCCAGCTCCAATGACTCGAAGAAGGATTCCCTGAAGCAACAGTTTGAGAACTTCACTTATATTGCTGGAGAGACCCTCAGCCAGCAATACTTCCTCCCTTCAGTCTGTGGGAATCGCCCTTGAATTGAGAGATCTCACAAGAAAATTCATGACTGCACTTCCAAATGAGTGGACGTTCTACTGTGTCTCTATCAAGAGGATGGAAAATCTGAACTCCCTCACCATGACTGAAATTTATGGCATCCTTGATGGATACCGTTTAGAGATGGAGAACAAGAGAGGCCATCAGACAAGCAGACCCTCAAGCCTTCCTGGTAGCAACGCTTTAATGGTTGCTGAAGGCTTAGGACCCCAATCGCAACAGTACCTGACATACACCTAGTAGCCATCCTGTTCTTCTGGACCATACATCACATTCCCTGAGACTCCAAGGTCTCAACATGCTCAACAAAGTACTTTTCAGGATAGTTGTGCGTTTGTCTCAGAACATGGGCACTCTAGTGACTATCAGTATTGCTTTGATGATCTAGAGTGTTTCAGTCCAGATGATGTGGAGTATGTGGACATAGTCCAACAAAGGCCAAATGTTACAAGTGAACTGGAAGGCACTTTCCCCAGAACCCAACTAACAACAAGTTTGGGTTTGACAAGACAAAGGCCAAATTTTACAAGTGTAACCAACTTTGTCACTTTGTCAGGGAATGCAAGGCTCCCAAGTCAAATCCGGGAACCCCACAGGCCTCCACACATCCCTCTACACCAAAAGCTACTGGAAAGTCAGCTGAGATAGTTGTTATGGCTCAAGAAGTTGATTGGAGCTTCATGGTATAGGATGTGACTCCTACTCAAACACTCATGGCTGGAACAGATGACAACAAGGTATATGAACATCTCTATACTCCAGCTTGTATTGCTAAGGTTAAGTTATATCAGGACTACAATATGGAAATTAAATATGATATTGAGTCTTTAAACATTTTAAAATCTGATTTTAAAATGGCAGAATCTGACTATCAAAACAAAATTGAAGAGTTAGAGAAAATTGTGTCCTTATTAAAACATGAACATACAAATTACAAGACTCAAATCAAGGATTTAATATCCAAATTGTCTGAGGCTCAAGGCAAGCTTGTCACAGCTGAGGCTCAAGCCAGGAAGCATGCTATCTCTGAGCAAAACTTCCAAGCCATTCTTGCATCATCTTCTCATTCAAAACTTTGTTATCAAAACATTCTTATGAGTCTATTAGACAACCAAGGTGTGGTACTGAAGAGCAAGAGGTTCCATTTGCTAACCCACCTTCCTATGAGTCAAAGAATGATGCACTATGGAAACCATCACAAGAAAGAACCACCTAAATTTTACTCTCTCCTACCAGTGATGATCAACCCCTGACCACCAAAGCTAGAAGAAGCCGAGAAAAAGCAGCCAGAAAAACTACCAAGAAACTGGCTGAGTCCAAGTTGTAGATAGACCCAAAGCAAAAGGGTGTGTTCATCTCAGCTGGTTTCCAGGTGGTAGGAAACTCTGATTCAGGAAAGGAGTGTAGTACCAGCACTCCTGTCCTACCAAAGGATCAGAAGTTAAAGGGAAATATTGCTGATGAAGAAAAGAAGAACAAGAAACAGCAATCCTCAAGTGCACAGAAGATTAACATTACCTGCATAATGTGTGGTCTGCAAAACCACATGGCCAAAGATTGTTACTACAATCCTACTAGCGCACATTATGCAAATAATGTTAAAAAGAAAGGAGTCAAGGAAGGTTTCACATTTGGACCTTATCATATGATTCAAGTGATGAAGAAAGGAAAACTTGTCTCGGAAGCAAAGTTGCTTTCGGAAGAAACTCATTTTTCCGAAGGCAAAATTGCTTCACAAGACAAGGTTAAGAAAACTCACAAGAACAAGAAAGTTCCTTTGAGACCTTCTGAGAAAAAGACTACTTCGAAAAAAAGATGGTGAAGGTTTCTTCCGAAAAGAAAAAAGCTTTGGAAGAATGCCAAGCTGCATAAGATTCAACAAGCTCATCTACTATGATCAACCAGGGGATTGAATGGAAGATCAAAGAAGATACAAGCCTCTTCTTCAAAGACATCCATTGAACCCCATGCATAAACTTTGGTTCAATTATGTCACTTTCATTGGAAGAACCCAATACCAATAAGGCTTGGGTTTCCAGTCAAAACTAATAATCTCATCTTATGTGCAGGAACATCCATATGACAAGAATAACAATGTATGGATTGTGAATAGTGGATGCTCCAGGCATATGATAGGGAACAGATCTCTCCTTCAACAATTTCAACATTTTGATGGAGGTCCTATCCAGTTTGGAGGTGAGGCCGGAGGATATATTTCTAGCAAAGGGAGTATATCCAATGGTAATTTAAAAGTTGACAAAGTACACTTTGTCAAACAGCTTGAACACAATCTGTTAAGTGTTTCTCAGTTTTGTGACCAAAAGGACCAAATTCTTTTCATAGAACATGAGTGCATTATCCTCAAACCCGGGATGACAATTCCTCAAGAATTGGTGCTTCTTATATCTCCCAGGAAAGGGGTTATGTACAAGCTTGATATGAACAATGATTCCCCACTGGGTGAAGTATCATGCTTTCTTTCCAAAGTTGATGGTGATGAGTCAACACTATGGCATAAACGAATGTGTCATGTGAATTTTAAAACAATGAATAAATTGGTTAAAAATAACTTGGTACGTGGTTTACCTAAAAATGTTTGGACCTGGTATTTGAACGAAATACCGAGTGATTGCGTGTTAAACCAACTCAAATAGTGCGGAATCCTATTTGATTGGCGATCCAATCAGTGAGAACACACGATGAATCAATCAAGAATTGATCTCAACGTCAGAAATCGATTAGGAACCGATCTGATGTGTTCTATGAACTTGGAGAACGATTTGGGAGGCTTCTGGACGGCTAGGGTACGTCTGGAGTCGTAATGGGATGAATGCTTTCGTTTTCCCACGAATTGGGTCTATTTATAGGTTAGTATTGGTCAATCGTGCGACTGGGCCATAAGTATGGTTCAGTCGTGCGATTGAACCATGCGGTTGATTCATCCGTACGACTGAGTGTTCAGTCGTGCGATTGAGTCAATCTTATGTGTCAATCATACGACTGATCCAGTCTCCTGGTTCAGTCGTGCGATTGAGTCAATCGTATGAAGTTATTCATGCGTGTGGTCCATTCGCATGGGCCATCCGCATGAGAACTTCATTAAGTTAAGTTTGAATGTTCTATTTAATATAACTTAATATGCACTCATTCAAACATTCATAAACCCAATCAATTCAATCACAACTCATTAATGAAATATTAAACATTACAAGTAACAACCAATTCATATCATTTCATTAATCAATTACAATTACATCAAAAACAGACAGACAAGTTCATTACATTACAAATCATGATCTAGGAACATACATGTATCAACAAACTCCCCCTTGGACCTAGATCTATCTATTCTCTTGTCTTCTGCATAACCTCCTTATATCTCTTGTACTTCTCCTCTTTAGTGACTCCTGCGTGTATCTCAAAAGCAAAGCAGAGTCTTATGACGTTTTGGAATTGGAGGGCTTGTACAATATCTTGCGTGTCATAGAACAGTGGCCACTTATATAATGTGTAAACATCATTAGCAGATAAGTTGGTTAGCCACATTGGGTCGAATACCCTGATAGTATCCATTTGGCCCTCTCTGTTTAGGACTATGACCGCTTCAGCTGTTCTCCAATCGTAGTACCACCATTTGAAGTGAGGAGTGAAGTCCTGTGGCATTTCCCCCCTGATAGTATCCATTTGGCCCTCTCTGTTTAGGACTATGACCGCTTCAGCTGTTCTCCAATCGTAGTACCACCATTTGAAGTGAGGAGTGAAGTCCTGTGGCATTTCCCTCAGAGGGATTCTTGACATAGTGCGCGGAGGACTCCACTTCAGCACAATCTTTGGCTTACCAGTTATGGGATCAACTTCAGAACGTCTGATATACCTCGTAGGTTGTTGAGGTTTGAAGTTGACCCACCTGGTGTGGTACTCTTTCCTCAGGGCAGCCTCAAACCAGCCTGACATCTTCCTCGAGTCAGCATACAGCAGCTTTAGTTTAGCCAGCTGGTTGAGCTCAAAACCAGGTAGAGTCTTCAGATCATGTGGGAACCTGAAGTACTCTATGCCCTGCTCCCTCTTAACAGCATACGCGTTAAGGTCTTCAAAATATGCCCAAGAGATAATCCTGCCCGACACCTTATGGTGTTTCTTGACTTTGTAGAGCTTTGTGTAGGCATCTCTCTTTGGTGCAACCCGCTGGGCTCTAATTTCCTCAAAACAGGCAGCCCATTCAGCCTTGCGAATATCTACATCTGCATTGGAGGCTTGGGCTGTTTCTGCAGTCTTTTCTGCTTCTTGCTCCATCTTGTTGAGTACCTCAAAAGTATCACTGACTAGGGATTCACCCAAATTGGGGACCACATTTCCCTCAGCGTCAGCGTACTGAGGATACTCTTCTGCAGTTATGTCTTCAATCTCAACCTCATCAATGTCGTTCAGTTCCTCATCACTGGTTGAGTCCACTGTTGGAGCATCCTTCACGATTTCATCGGGATTGAGTTTGAACATTTCAGCTATTTGCTCATCAGACAGGTCATGAATTATCTCCCCTTCTTCAGGGGTATAACTCACAGACCGTCTTACTATCCCTTGTAGGTCAAGAATCATAGTTAACTGAGTCTTGACCATTTGAAGGGGAGTAAAGTCAAACTCATCCCTCTGAAAGTTTGGATCTGTTTGATATAAACATTCAACACATAAATCATTAGTAATTAATCAAACAGACATATATTAACTTAACTTAATATATATAAACATTTAATACATTTGTTTTTCATTACATGATTCAAGTACAAAGTAAATAAACAAATAAAACATCTAATCAGTACTTTGATCCTGAATCTGTGGTGTGTCGCTCGGAGGAGCAGAAGTAGTGGATGACTGGTCTTGTCGACGTTTGGATCTGCGCTCCTGACCTGAGGCAGAGGCCGATGCAGCCGCATCCCCTCCTTCTGCCTCGTCATCATCATCGTGTCCTTCTGTCCTCTCTTCTTCTGTCTCCTCATCATCATCATCTCCCTCATCATCATCCTCATCTTCATCATCATCATCTCCGTCGTCCCCGTCTCCCTCCTTTAGCTTCAGGGGCTCATCCTTCGACCCCTTCAGCCTCAGCATGATAGTCTTGTTGGTTGACTCCAACTCCTCAATACGTTTGGCGGACTGAGCCTGAGTATCTTGGAGTTGGGCCACCTCAGCTCTCTGCTGGTCTATGACCCGAGCTTGCTCTGCCAATTGCTGAGATTGGGCAGCAGCCAAGTCGGTCAGTCTGCGGATCTGGGCCGCCTTCTCCTCGTCAGCAGCAAGCAGACGCATAACCATACGGTTTAGCGCTGAGAGCTGCTCCTCTACCCCAATGTGAGGTAGAGTGAATCCATGTACCTGTGAGGGCTGGGCTGACGGTCCAGCCTGATGTGTGGTGGTGGTGGCAGTGGCTGTGGTGAATATGGGTCGGTGAGCTGATGGTGGTGAAGTGGGGGTGAATGGTCTGGTGATGGATGGGATAGATATAGTGGTGGTGGGTAAAGTGGTGGATGTGGTAGTAGGAGTAGTGGCTGTGGTGGCTGTGGTGATGGGTGGAATCTCAGTAGTGGTGGTGGTGGTGGCTGTGGTGGTAGAAGTGGAAGTCACGAAGGTCAACCGACGCTTCTTCTTCTTCATCCCATGTGGTTGAGCCATCCGCTTCCTCCTGGTCCCGGAGGAAGTAGATGCTCCCCCTGCAACTCTGCTACCTGACCCCGGAATGTAGTTAGGGTCAGTGTCTCTCTCCGAGGAGTCCCTTGGGTGCTCACCAACCACCTTTAGCCCGTGGTCTGTGGGAACGACTTTGCTTCCCACAGTCCTGGTGAGGGGCTCCTCGTCTGACTCCTCCTCCTCAATGTCACCAGCGACAAACTCCTGATGGAAGCCGGCCATCTCTGCGACCTCTCCGGCAGTGGCTGACCCCGGGGGAATAATCTCTGTATCTGTGCCTCTAGATGGGGCAGGCATGTCATCCCCGGCATCGCCACTATCATCATCATCAGAGTCTGACTCTGGTATAGCAATGTGCTCCACGTCTGAGTCACTGTCCTCGTGGCGCCACTTCCTCTTCGCTGGCGCCACATAATCAACCCGGGCCAGATGCCCAAATAACCTCCTGACAGGGGGCTTCACCTGCTTCCCCCTGTAAACCTTCATCCTGCCAAGAGTCGTGTCGTCCATGACCTCGAGGATAACAGCGTCCTCCTTCTCCTTCGGTAGGGAAGGAAGCTTCTGATCAATGATCATCTGTAAGAATCTAGGGTACATACAGAAGCCTTCCTTCCCCTTCCCCTCGAGGTTCTCCACCAGATAACTGAATATCATCCTCGAGAAGCTGAACGGGTGGTTCAGCACCAACGCTGCGTAAGCGTTCTGGATCTGGTCCGAGAGCTCGTCAAATCCACCCTTCCGTGATGCTATACACTTCAGCAGCACGTGCGCCAAGTACTTAAACTGGGGACAGAGGTTACTCTTGTTGAGTACCCCGGCATTAATGTCCCCAGAGTACTTGGCTCTCATGAAGCATCCACGGACAGTGAGGGGGTGTAGACGTGTGGGACACTCAGCATCGTCCCCAAACTGAAGTACTATCCTCAGATCCTCCTCAGAAATAGTGATAGCCTCACCAAAAATCGAGCTCCTGATGCAGTGAGGCTCGGTGGATCTGTCTACCGATGCGCCAGCCCAAAAGGCCTGCTGCACTGATCTGTACGGTGTGCAGGGAGTAGATATAGCATACGCGATCCTGGATCTCTGAAGGAAAGTAATAATGCCAGCAAAGTCGGCTGCATTCCTGGATGTCAAGTCCAGGTGAGCACAAATGTTGTGCTTAGTGCTCATATTCCATTTACCCGCCATCTGTAACACATAATAACATAAACGTTAGTTTCATTGGCTAAGAGTATAAAGCAACACTTAAACTTTGAATAAACATTATCTGTCATGCGATTGGGAATGTACGACTGAAGACAGTCGTGCGACTGAATCATGCGATTGAGGTTCAGACGTGCGATTGACCTCATACGCACGACTGAGTGTGCGACTGGACTCATGCGCATGAACTCTTGTGCGGTTACACCAGTCGTGCGACTGAGTCTCATTCGCATGGTTCAGTCGTGCGATTAAGTGATTCGCACCCTTCAGTCGTGCGACTGAAGTTCATCAAGACGACCAGTCGTCTGTCTCATTTGTTCAGTCGTCCCAAGATCAAATCTACGCAGAATACGTTTTAACATTCAATTAACCGGTTCTTTAGTGTCGCCTACTCTTCCCTAATAACCTATTTTAACCAATTTTAACATATTACTTAGTTTTAATAGGTTATTAGGGTTTGAAGTTCGCGGTTCGCCTGTTACAGTCGTATTCATCAATTAGGGTTCATTTCTATCTGATTTCGATGGAATAAGACTTCAATATACCTGTAATATGATGAGCGAACGTTAGAATCACAGAATCAGCTAGAAAAATCAAACAGAGAAAATTTGGGCAGAGTAACGGTACTATATGCGATTTAGGGCGATTTTGCGAATGAGAGTCTCTGCGACCGACTCCCCTCTATTTATATCCAATCAAATTCCAATCGTGCGACTGAGTTCATTCGCACCTTTCAGTCGTGCGAGTGGGACTCAGTCGTGCGATTGGGTCAGTCGCCCTTCTCCAGTCGTCCGACTGAAGTTCAGTCGTGCGACTGACTCACTCGTTCGCATTTAAGCATCCGATTGGACTAATCGTATGTTCCATTCGTGCGAATGGACTTCATTCGTATGGTTAGACCATACGTATGGTCCATTCGTGCGAATGGGTCATACTTAGTTAATTTTTCTGCTATTTTCCCAATTTACCTTTAACTCTTTTATATTAGTTTAATTAACGTTATGAACTTTTGATCATCTCAGACATGATCCTTTTAATCTAGAAAACACATTGATCACCTCAGACGTGATCCTTTTAACCACTTTGGTCACCTCAGACGTGACCCTTTTAAAATACTTTGTCACCTCAGACGTGACTGATATAACTTTTCAAAGAACATATGGTCATCTCAGACATGACCCGTTTTAGTGAGTTTATTCCTTCTGATTTTCCTGATGTAGTCCGACACTGACTCAAGTTAAAACTTAAAACAAACGAACTAATTTAAGAAGTTAAACTAATTACATAATCAGACATATTTTTGGCTTTTTGTGAGAGATAAATCCAGAGATTGATATCTACGGGATTTGGATCGGGAGTAGATAGCTTCAACTTAGGTTGATCACATCTGGACCAATTCAATTTTGGAATCATACAGGTAATTCAAATCATTTGAGACTTGTTATAAAACCTTTTGATGCTCAAGTTCTCGGTGTTCATCCAGAGTCGTTAGCAACATAAGGAAATCATACTGAAACTCTTAGGTTTTCACATTGATTTGGACCTTTGAGAAAGTAGCCACAATGATTGTCAGTATGTTTGTCCACTTAAATCCATACACAGACTTTTGACACAGACTGGTGACTTATTTAGGTGTAATTATTTCAACTAACACTTGTGGATCCCACACTTATATGGTAATCAACATCCCTCAGGAGCTTTTGAGCGGTCTACGGGTATTATTACAAGAAGAGACTATTCTTAGAGCTTTCAAAGAGAAGCCTGTCCTCAGGTCAGTGCCATCGCACAGCAGAGAGGCGGCAAACAACAATGAATTCTAGAATATCTAGGTTATGCTTATCCTCAGGTCAGTGCCATCGCACAGCAGAGAGGCACATAACCTATCTCCTTGTTAGAGCAGCTTATTTTATTTTGCACAAAATGCACCAACAACATAAGTCATTAGCTTTATTGCATTTGTCTTTCATTTTTTTCTTTGCTTTGCTCTAGTTATGGTCATCCGCACACATTTGTGGCGTTTAATTGCTCATTACCCCTTATTGGAATATTGTTGATTGTGTTAACCAGTGATAAGATGGACGCCCACAGTCAGTTGAACACTTTAGTTTTATCTTGAAATCACCAATCAGGTCTAGTTGTCTATTGTGTTGAATCTACCAACATATCATATATGGTCTAGCAGCCTCTAAGTCTACTTTCTTTGTGTCACCTTAGGAGTTGCCAGTTTTCTATCATCTTTCCTTTTAGTATTGCTTAGACTACACAGATTTATTACTTTGAACTTTTGCATATTACTAAAACTTAAATTTTAAAGTCCCTCTTGATTTGTTCCTGTGTACTATCATTTTCCAAAGGTATTGAATCGGTATCACAGATACAATCTACCTTATTTCAGCTCGCTACTCCTTCTCCCTCATTTTTTTTTTTTTTTTTTTTTTTTTAATGTTAACTTGCTGACATATTCTCCCCCTAAAATACTAAAATCATTTCTGGTTTAATTATTTTAGGATTTTAATAAACAGCAAGAGAACATGAGTTTAAATAAAATTAAAATCAAATAAACAAATCAAAATAAATAAAATAAAATTTAAGTACACGACATCGGACTACACATTTTCATCATCAGGAATTACCTCACTTTTCTTTTTAACACCGTTGACCTCTAATAAATATTGAAAACGTGGTTTATCAAAAGCTTTAGTATAGAGGTCAGCGCGTTGAAAATCAGTATTAATTTTAACCACATCAATTAAGTTCTTTTCAAAACAATCCCTTATGAAATGGTATTTAATACCGATGTGTTTGGTCTTAGGATGTTGGACCGGATTTTTAGTTACTGCAATTGCAGCAGAGTTATCAACAAAAATAGGAGTAGATGAGAATTTTAAACCGTAATCCCGCATTTGCTGTTGAATCCAGATGATTTGAGAACAGCAACTTGCAGCAGCAACATATTCGGCTTCACAGGTTGACAAGGCAACCGATGTCTGCTTCTTACACTGCCAGGTAACTAATCTTCTCCCAAAGAATTGACACCCTGCTGATGTAGACTTGTAGTTCATCTTGCAGCCCCCGTAATCCGAGTCACTATACGCGGTAAGCTCAAAGTCATCATCATGAGGGTACCACAGTCCAAGTGTAGGTGTACCCTTCAGATAACGAAAGATCCTCTTGACCCCAATCAGATGGTTGACCTTTGGTTTAGCCTGATATCTTGAGCATAGACATGTAGCATACATAATATCAGGTCTTGAGGCAGTGAGATACATGAGAGATCCGATCATTCCTCGGTACATGGTGGCATCTACTAGATCTCCATTATCATCCGGTGCTATATCATGATTAGTAGCAAGTGGAGTCCCAGCAGCAGAAGCATTCTCCATGTCAAAGCGACTGAGAATGTCTCCTACATACTTGGTCTGATGTAGAAAGATCCCATTAGGTGTTTGATCCACCTGTAACCCGAGAAAGAACTTCATCTCCCCCATGGCACTCATCTCAAATTCTTTCTTCATTACTGCTTCAAACTCTTTACATAACTCTTCGTTCTTTGACCCGAAGATTATGTCATCAACGTATATCTGTACAAGCAGTAGGTCGCCATCCTTTTCCTTAATAAACAGTGTACAGTCAATTACTCCCCTGCGAAAGCCGTGTTTCACAAGATGAGTTGAGAGTTTCTCATACCAAGCTCGAGGAGCTTGATGAAGCCCATATAAAGCTTTGTCAAGCTTGTAGACTCTATCCCGATGATAGGGATCTTCAAAACCCTCTGGTTGACTTACGTAGACTGTTTCTCTGATTTCCCATGAAGGAATGCACTCTTTACATCTAATTGGTAGACTTTGATCTTCATGTACGATGCATAGGCAAGGAAGATACGAATCGCTTCCATCCTTGCCACGGGTGCAAACACCTCATTGTAGTCAATTCCCTCGACTTGGCGAAAACCTTGAACCACCAGTCGAGCTTTGTTCCTGATAATGACCCCTTGGTCATCCTTCTTGCATTTTAGTACCCATTTAGTGCCAATGACTTTAGCACCTTTAGGTTTATCAACTAGTGTCCATACACCTAACTTCTTAAACTGCAGAAGTTCTTCTTGCATGGCACTCACCCACGCCTCATCATTGAGTGCTTCACTGACATATTTTGGCTCAACCTGCGAGACAAAACATCGATAGGCACCATCATGAATGTAACCTTTCTCCATAACCGAGGCGTAATCAGCTGAGTACAACTGATTTCGGGTTTGTACTCCTGATCTGACATCTCCAATGACATTGTCAAGGGGATGATAAACATTTAGTCGTGATCCTGGAGTAGTAGGAACAGCTACCTCAGAGCCAAGATTATGAACATTTGGTTCTGCATCTGAGGTAGTTGGAGTTTGAGGTTCTGAAGTCGAAGGTGCATCACTCGTAGATGCTTGTGGACTTGCTGGAACTGGAACCTGTTCCTCCTGACTGTTCTGGTCATCTTCTTCAGCTTCATCTTCAGAGGAGGAGTCACTGTCGTTGACTACTCCCCCTGACTGAGTAGATGATTCTCCCTGTGTGCTAGATGGTGTATTCAGAATATCATACATCATCCTAGTTGCTAGCTCATCATCCGAGGGAGAGAGAGGTATGTTGAAGGATTTGAAGAATCCATCATAATCGAAGAAGTAGGCGGGTCCTTTTCCTGTAGGTGGTGTGGTATATCTCTGAACGTCGACATTACACCACACTTCTACAAGACCCGTTGAGTTATTGTAAACTCGCTTATTCGGTATGTTGTATCCTAGAAAGATTCCTTCATCTGCCTTCTCGCTGAATTTTCCTTCCTGCGTCTTCTTCAGAAGTGTACATGGCGCGCCAAAAGGTTCAAGATACTCCAAATTCGGTTTGCGTCTTTGGAGTAGCTCATAACATGTCTTTCCGTGGCGCTTGACTATTAGGACTCGATTCAGTGTATAACATGCATTTGCTACTGCCTCATTCCAGAATTGGATAGGCAGTTTCGAGTCCGCTAGCATAGTCCGTGCAGTCTCTATCAAGCTCTATTTTTCCTCTCAGCAACTCCATTCATCTGAGGCGTGTATGCTGAAGTGAATTGATGAACAATCCCCTTTTCCTTGCAGTATGCCTCCATCCATTGATTCTTGAATTCGGTCCCGTTGTCTGAGCGTACTTGTCTAACCTTTAGCTTGTAGAGAGATTCCAGAGTGGTGACTAATTCCTTGAATGACTCAAATGTTTCTGATTTGGATTTCAGAAACATTACCCAAGTGAACCTTGAGTAGTCATCAGTGACCACAAAACAGTACAGATCGCCTGCAATGCTCCTTGTACTGACTGGACCAAACAGATCCATGTGAAGAAGTTCAAGAGGAAGTTCTATTGAATGAACTTTCTTTTCCTTATGAGACTTCTTTGTCTGTTTGCCTTTCTTGCAAGCTACACAAAAGTCAGGAAGTTGGAAGTTCTTGACATTTACTCCTCTCACTAAGTCCTTCTGAATCAAGTGATTCATCTTCCTTTGACTAATGTGTCCCATTCTCCTATGCCAGGAGATTGAGTCCTTCTCAGTAGCTTTAGATAGAAAGCACTGCACTCATGATCCGTTGGAGCAGCTGTTGACAGATCCAAGACATATAGGTCCTTATATCTTGAAGCAGTCATAGAACTTGATCCTCTGGAATCATATAGTCTTTCTTCAGCACGTAACACTTGTTGTTGTCGAAGATGACTTTAAATCCTTTATCGCAGATTTGGGAAACAGAAAGCAAGTTATTTTGAAGTTGTTGAACGTAGTTCACCTTATCAAACTTAACTTTCTGATTTCCCACTTCTCCCTGTGCTGTGATGTATCCTCCCTTGTTTCCTGCAAAGGAAACATGCCCTCCTTTTATTTGTTTGACATTTGATAAAAGGGCTCTATTTCCTGTCATGTGCCTGGATGCTCCGCTGTCTATAATCCACGTGTTAGTCTCAGCGCTATACCGAACACCCTGCACATATCAAGTAAATGTATTAGTTTAGGTTAGGAACCCAAGCCTTTACTGTCTTGGGTTTCCCAGAGGCATCACACATCATAAACTCTACCCATTGACCTTTAGAAGGTGAGGGTAACTCAGATTCCTTCTTGTCATCAGTATCAGTCACACAGGTAGTCTTCTCTTTCCATAAACCAGATTTGTGCAATGCCTGTTTATGATAAACAGTCGTCTGGCTTACAGGTTGAACTTTAGGTTCACTAGATCTTCTAGGTGGAGTTAGAGAACTCCTCTTAGAAGACCTAGGTCTAGAGTCCTGAAGATCAATCTTCTTCCTAGGTGTCTGATAGAAAGGACAATAGGAAGCAATATGTCCACATTCTCCACAGTTGTAGCACATCTGCTATCAACCTTATAGTTTGACTTTCTTTGTGGAGAAATGCGTGACACTTTAGTAACATCATTCACTTTAGGTTTTGACTCTTGCATGTTTGATGTTTTCTCTGGTTTAACAAATTTAACTGTTTTAACTTGTTTAACTTGTTCAACTTTTTGGTTAACTGGTTTTGGACTTGTAGCATGTGAAAAATTAACATTTGAAGTCTTTTTGGGTTCTGATTTGACTCTGTTTGACCCTGACTTTAAGTTAACCTTTTCAAATTCATTTTCCAGATTAACACAAGGCAATTTACCCTTTGCCTTTGAAGTGGCCTCCTTTTGTTTCTGTCCAGATTCAGTAGATGAACATGATGTGTCTGGATCAGTAACAAGAGGAGTGGTCACCACATGATCCTTGATTGGGTTGTTGTTTACTGGTCTAGACTTGGTGTTCATCAAGGTCTCAGGTGGTGGTGGAACCACTTTGTATCCTAATCCCTCCCCATTATTTCTTTCTCTCACTAAGTGTTGAACTATGTGTGAAGAACTAGTCCAACTATGCAGTTTCTGTTTTAAGGAATTAACTTCTACTTCTAGAACTGCCTTTTGTTTCTTAGTGTCCTCTAGGGAGTTTAGATAGTACCTAATGTCATTTGATTGATTAAAGGCAACTACTTCGGTTTCCCTAAGTTGCTTAGTCAATAGGTCTATCTTTTCTTTATAACTATGCTCATTTTGTTTTAGAACTCTATTGGCCTCAGTGCATAGTTGTAAGTCCTTTACTAAGTTATCATTGTGATCTAATAACCTAGCAAATTTTTCATCAATGCTATTCCTAAATTTATCACAGTTAGAACAAGCATGATTATTAAACAATTGGTCAGTTGTACTTACCTGTGTTGTTTCAGAGGAGTTAGCCATCAACGCAGCATCAGACGTCTCTGGTTCTGGTGATTCTGACTTTTCTGAATCTGACTTGGAAGTTTCCTCCTTTGGTGTGTAACTGACTTCAGCTGCAGTTGTTTCTTCACTGTGTGACATTGCTATATCAACTGCTATATCACCTTCACTCGCAGAATCATCATCAATATCTTCAACACTGGCAATGTTGGATTCTGGGGTGGACAAATCTAAAACTCCAGTCCTGTCCTTCATCATCATGAGCAGTCAAGGCTTTTGGGTCCTTGTTTGATGAAGTAGAACTAGAGGCTTTGCTTGTCTTGGTGGTGAGTAAAGGATGAGAACGGGTTCCATTACCCGTCTTCTTTGGTTTGACACATTCCCTCTTGAAGTGCCCTTTCTCTCCACAGTTGAAGCAGTCACCTTGCTCTTGTCAAAACCAAATGTGGTATCCTTAGTAGCTATCAAGTTCTTGTCCAGTCTTCTTAACAAACTTCTTCGCCCTTCGGACAGCGCTAGCTAAGGCCCACATTATATCCATCCTTTCAGCTCCATTTCATCTACCTGCTCGTAGTCTTCATCTGCCAAATGACAGTTTCCAATCTTCCCAGCTCAAGTCCATCATATGAATGAACTACGGCGGCGAGAAGATCCATATGCTATCGTGCTACTTCTACAGTCACATTACCGAGGTTCTCGGTCTTCAATTTAGTAGCACTTGCTTCTGATCCATATAATGGGTACATGATGACCCTGACGTGTCTGATTCCAGAAGTAGAAGCATGTGAAGGACCTGACGAGCTAGACAACATGCTGTCTGGAGAGGTGCTCCAGATGTCTTAGCTTGAGGCGTGGCATGTTATAAAGCTTGGTTTTTGTGTATATGAGACTTCTGTGCTCTATACTTCATCCTTAGTGCTTCTTCACGCAGTTAAGAAATAAAAGTCATTTATATCCAGCAGCTTTATAGTATACCATTCTGTCTAAGATTAGACACGAATGAGGCCACTTGTCAGGCAATCCATCTGCGAAGTTGCTTACTTTTTCTTCCATAGTTGTTCCCACTCCATGTGTATGCAACTCGCTCATCAAGTGGTAGAATCTGTCTATGACTTCATCTAACCCCTCGTTACCAATTGATGAGAAGTTATCGAATTCCTTCTTTAACTCCTTTGCTTTGATTGCCTTTAACGATGCATTCCCATCATACCTTTTCTCTAACTCATCCCACAGTTTCTTGGACTGCTTGTTCTCTGAGTACTGGTGGAATATATCTTTGGGGATCGACTGAGTTATCATAGCATAAACTCTTTTCTCAGCATTATACTTAACTTTCTGAGCATCAGTCATCCCACTCAACGTTAGTTTCACTCACTCCATCTGCTCCCACCGGTGTACTATACCCTACTTCGATAGCTTCCCACAGATTAGGATCTACTCCATTGAGGTAGATCTCAAAACGTTGCTTCCAACGAGGAAACTCATCTAAAGTCAAGAGCTTTGGTGGTTTATTGTGAATACCCACCTCACTCTCAAGCAGCAGCAGGTTCTGTATTCTCGAGTCCTTCCCCGCAGTAAAGGCTGACATCTGATCTTCCATGGTTACTAAACTTAGAGTCTAATCAAATCAACTTTAACTGGTGCGACTGAAGAATGCGAATGGTCCTCTCGTGCGAATGAACTCTGCGATTGGTTCAACCGTGCGACTGAACAGGGCGATTAGTTCAGTCGTGCGAATGAATCTGGTTCGTGTGAGCTATGCGAATGAAAGGATTCAGTCGTGCGAATGAGGGTGCGACTAGGTCCAGTCGTGCGAATGAACACTGCGAATGAGTCTAGTCGTGCGAATGAGCCACTCGTGCGACTGAAGCTGCTGTTTTGCGAAAATTTCTAGGTTTGACGGGTTTCAGCCGTAAAAATTCGAAATTTTGCAAGTCCAAATCGTCTCAGTTCGTAGAAACTGAACTTTGATGAGCAGGGAACGTCCAAGATCACTTTTGATGCAAAAGATTGCGTTTTTCGTGCAAAAACACAAACTTTTATGCAATCTTGATTGAATCAACACGAAATCAAGAGCCTAAGCTCTGATACCACTAGTTAGGACCTGGTATTTGAACGAAATACCTAGTGATTGCGTGTTAAACCAACTCAAATAGTGCGGAATCCTATTTGATTGGCGATCCAATCAGTGAGAACACACGATGAAACAATCAAGAATTGATTTCAACGTCAGAAATCGATTGGGAACCGATCTGATGTGTTCTATGAACTTGGAGAACGATTTGGGAGGCTTCTGGACAGCTAGGGTACGTCTGGAGTCGTAATGGGATGAATGCTTGCGTTTTCCCACGAATTGGGTCTATTTATAGGTTAGTATTGGTCAATCGTGCGACTGGTCCATAAGTATGGTTCAGTCGTGCGATTGAACCATGCGGTTGATTCATCCGCACGACTGAGTGTTCAGTCGTGCGATTGAGTCAATCTTATGTGTCAATCATACGACTGATCCAGTCTCCTGGTTCAGTCGTGCGATTGAGTCAATCGTATGAAGTTATTCATGCGTGTGGTCCATTCGCATGGGCCATTCGCATGAGAACTTCATTAAGTTAAGTTTGAATGTTTTAATTAATATAACATAATGTGTAACCATTCAAACAATCATAAACCCAATTAATTCAATCACAATTCATTAATGAAATATTAAACATCACAAGTAACAACCAATTCATATCATTTCATTAATCCATTACAATTACATCAAAATCAGACAGACAAGTTCATTACATTACAAATCCTGATCTAGGGACATACATGTATCAACAATATCCCTTTTCCTGGGAGATCTAAGAAGCACCAATTCCTGAAGAATTGTCATCCCGGGTCTGAGGATAATGCATTCATGTTCTGTGAAAAGTATTTGGTGCTTTTGATCACAAATCTGAGAAACACTTAACAAGTTGTGTTCAAGCTGTTTGATAAAGTGTACTTTGTCAACTTTTAAATTGCCATTGGATATACTCCATCTGCCAGAAATATATCCTCCGGCCTCACCTCCAAACTGGCAGGACCTCTATCAAAATGTTGAAACTGTTGAAGGAGAGATCTGTTCCCTGTCATGTGCCTGGAGCATCCATTATCCACAATCCATACATTGTTATTCTTGTCGTATGGATGTCCCTGCACATAAGATGAGAATATTAGTTTTGATTGGAAACCCAAGCCTTGTTGGTCTTGGGTTCTTCTAATGATAAACCAAAGTTTATGCATGGGGATTCAATGGATGTCTTTGAAGAAGAGGTTTGGGCTGCAACATCTTCTTTGATCTTCCATTCCATCCCTTGATTGATCATAGTAGATGAGCTTGTTAAAGCTTGTGCTACTTGGCATTCTTCTAAAGCTTCTTTCTTTTCGGAAGAAACCTTCCCACCTTTTCTTCCGAAGCAGTCTTTTTCTTGGAAGGTCACAAAGGAACTCTCTTGTTCTTTTAAATTTTCTTAGCCTTGTTTTCCAAAGCAATTTTTCCTTCGAAAGAATGAGTTTCTTCCGAAAGCAACTTTGCTTGCGAGACAAGCTTTCCTTTCTTCATCACTTGAACCATATGATAAGGTCCAAATGTGAAACCTTCCTTGACTCCTTCCTTTTTAACATTATTTGCATAATGTGTGCTAGTAGGATTGTAGTAACAATCTTTGGCCATGTGGTTTTGCAGACCACACATTATGCAGCAATGTTAATCTTCTGGGAACTTGAGGATTACTGTTTCTTGTTCTCTTTTCTTCATCAGCAATATTTCCCTTTAACTTCTGATCCTTTGGTAGGACAGGAGTGTTGGTACTACACTCTTTTCCTGAATCAGAGTTTCCTACCACCTGGAATCCAGCTGAAATGAACACACCTTTTTGTTTTGGGTCTATCTTCAACTTGGACTCAGCCACTTTCTTGGCAGTTCTTCTAGCTGCCTTAGCTCGGCTTCTTCTGGCTTTGGTGGTCAAGGGTTGATCATCACCGGTAGGAATGGGTAAAATTACCTGGTTCTTCCCTGTGATGGACTCCATAGTTGCATCACTCTTTGACTCACAGGAAGGTGGGTCAGCAGATAGAACCTCTTGCTCTTCAGTACCACACCTTGGTGTCTAATAGACTCATAAGAATGTGGTGGAGCAATTCATTGGTTCCCACCCACCTTTGTTTTGATAACAAAGTTTTGAGTGAGAGGATGATGCAAGAATGGCTTGGAAGTTTTCCTCAGAGATAGCATGCTTCCTGGCTTGAGCCTGAGCGGTGACAAGCTTGGCTTGAGCCTCTAATAATTTGGATATTAAATCCTTAATTTGAGTCTTGTAATTTGTATGTTCATGTTTTAACAAGGACACAGTTTTCTCTAACTCTTCAATTTTGTTTTGATAGTCAGATTCGGCCCTTTTAAAATCAGATTTAAAATATTTAAAGACTCAATATCATATTTAATTTCCATATTGTAGTCCTGATATAATTTAACCTTAGCAATGCAAGCTGGAGTACAGAGATGTTCATATACCTTGTTATCATCTGTTCCAGCCATGAGTGCTTGAGCAGGAGTCACATCCTGTACCATGAAGCTCCAATCAACTTCTTGAGCCATAGCAGCTGTCTCAGTTGACTTTCCAGTAGCTTTTGGTGTAGAGGGATGTGTGGAGGCCTGTGGGGTTCCCGGATTTGACTTGGAAGCCTTGCATTCACTGGAAAAGTGACTAAGTTGGTTATAGTTGCAACATTTGGCCTTTGTCTTGTCAAACCCAAACTTGCTGTTTGTTGGGTTCCGGGGAAACTGCCTTCTAGTTCTCTTAAAGAACTTCTTCGCTCTATAGGTTAACAGAGCCATTTGTTGGACTATGTCCACATACTCAACATCATCTGGGCTAAAACACTCTAGATCATCAAAGCAATACTGATAATCACTAGAGTGCCCATTTCCTGAGACAAAGGCACAACTGTCCTGAAAAGAACTTTGCTGAGCCTGTTGAGACCTTGGAGTCTCAAGGAATGTGATGTATGGCCCAGAAGAACAGGATGACTGCTGGGTGTATGTCAGGAACTGCTGAGGTTGGGGGGTCCTGAGCCATCAGCAACCATTTAAGCATTGCTAGCAGGAAGGCTTGAGGGTCTGCTCGTCTGGTGGACTCTCTTGGTCTCCATCTCTAAACGGTATCCATCAAGGATGCCATAAAGTTCAGTCATGGTGAGGGAGTTTGGATTTTCTGTCCTCTTGATAGAGACATAGTAGAACGTCCACTCATTTGGGAGTGCACTCATGAATTTTCTAGTGAGGTCTCTCCATTCAAGGGCAATTCCCACAGACTGGTGGGAGGAAATAAGATCCATATACCTGAAGTATTGCTGGCTGAGGGTCTTTCCAGCAATGTAAGTGAAGTTCTCGAACTGTTGCTTCAGTGAATCTTTCTTGGAGTCATTAGAGCTGGAGTACATATGAGATAGTGCATCAAACAGTTCTTTAGCTGACTTGCAATGCTCAAACCCCACCATGATGGAGTTGGGTATAGCAGTCATCAGAACAGTCATGGCATTACTATCAATGTCCAGCTTCTTCCGGTCTTCATCAGAGTAGTCTTCTACAGCCTTCTCTATCATGGCACCGTTTCCACATGGTGCTGCCACCTTTGGTTTGTAAGTGCCATTGACAATAGATTGCCACAATTTGCTATCTTGATATCTGATGAAGCCTTCCATGCATCTGCTCCATGATCTAAAGTTTTCAGGGGTGATGATAGGTGTTTTAGTCATCGTCCCCATCTCAACTTCAGACTTTTGGTTGAGGGCTATTTTTGAGTGTGGAGAAAGAAGGAGTGAAAAACAGGTTGATTTGGATGGTAAGATCTCACAATCAAGAGCCTAAGAAGCTCTGATACCAATTGCAGGATCAGTTTTTGTCACTTAACACTTAGTTTTTCTCTCTAACTCACTTAAATCACACTCGGTTTATATGATGTAGAATCCCTTCTAAGAGTTGATAATAATATACTAAGTAACAAAGAACACAAAGAAATAATTTTTAAGGTACTTGTATATAATACTTCTCAACTCAAAGTATTACAAGACTCTTACAAGCATATGACATGAGTTACAATGAGAAACTATATATACTAGATCCTACAGCCGGATATACTTTGATACCAGCTGGAAACCTATGACTAAAGCAAATACTACAATGCTAAAGTTAAGGTATCTTAGATAAAGTATTATCTAAGATAAGGTAGTCATGACATGTTCATGACTTACCTTTTGTCACCAACTAAAGTTGGTAACTGTACTAACTGATAAAAGGTGAACAGTGGAAAAGTATGGTCAACTACGTGGGCGTGGAAAAGCACCATGCAGTATCTCAGAGACTTGCAGCGGAGTGTCAGAAGGGCCATACTTATGTCTACTGGTTCATAGTAGTGTCTTCCGAAGGTAAATTGGCTTCGGAAGAACTTGTTCTTCCAAAGCCACTTATACTTCGGAAGAGGCTACTTCTTTCGAGGCTTGAGGACTTCTTAAGATCTTCATACTTCAGAAGTTGTTGTCTTGATTTCTTCTAAGTCTTGACCTTCTTCAGATCTTCATACTTCAGAAGTTGTTGTCTTGATTTCTTCTAAGTCTTGAACTTTGGAAGAGAGAAGACTTTGTCTTCGGAAGATCCTTCAGACATGATCTTTGAAAGTTCTGTCTTTGCCTTCGAAAGAGCTCCATTTGCCTTCGGAAGTTCTGTACTTAGCTTCGGAAGACTTTTACTAGTTGTACCAAAAATGTCTAAGCGTTTTGGTTTTGGTTGCACCAGGCTTTCTAGATCCAACAGGATGTTATATGTGAATAGTGATTTTTGAAGGATAAATCACAAGAATACAAGGAGGTAAACTTGATTTTAGATAAAACCAACACAAATTGATCTTGGTTTCTTGAAAATTGTTTGATGTTCGTTCCTTGGAGATGTTGATGGTCGTCTCTAAAGAGAGGGAATGGAGAGAAATTTTAGTGATGAATAATGGGAAAAAAGGATTAACAATAATGATTTGGTTGTTTAAAAATTATATAATCAAGAGAGAAAGATGACATAGTTGTCGTGATATGGAAGAATGAAAAAGTGAAGGGCGTTTTGGTCCTTTGATAATTACTTTGTCGCATTGGTTAAGTGTGACATATTATTACATGTTGCATTTAACTTATTATTGTGTTATGTGTACATTATTTGTCATTTGTAAGCATTTTTCTAGCATAAAATCAAATTGTTAAAACTATATTATTTTTGTTCATGAACTTTAGGCAAAGTCCATATTTATATCACCAACGTAAGCTTTTGATGTAATCTACAATTAATCACAGATTACATCAACTAATTTGAAATAGTATATGTATTCTAACTGTAACGTTTCTATCAATATGTTAGCAAGTCTAGGTGCCTAATTTACGTACTTGAATTTGCTAAATACAAATCCTAAGTATTGCACACATAGGAGTTATGTGCATTTATTAGCACGTTGTCATGTAATAAATCAAAGAAGTCAAACATTTAGAATTTAAGTTAAATATATATCATTCAAATTCTAACCTATTTTGATGATGAAAATCCCTCAATTTAGATAATTTCATCTTGAAATTCAGTTGGAGTTACCAACAACAACTCTGCGAACTTTAGAGGATATCAAAGCTTTATTTGTTCTTCTTGATACCAAGTAAATTCGGGACCTTGCTTGGAATTCCTTCAAACGTTGACGATTGTGATCCAACTACGTTTTAATTTCTTGATTTCCTTATCTATAATCTTGATCGGTTCTTCAATGATATGAAGTGTATTGTATAGTTTAATTTCCTCAAGAGGTACATGTAATGACTCTTGACAATACACTTTTTGAGACTTGACACATGGAATGTCTCATGCACATCACTTAGTTATTTAAGTAGTATTAGCCAATAAGCCACATGGCCAATTCATTCCATGATTTTGAACAATTGATCTTGGATACTACAAAGAAGGTAAAGAATATAAGAGAAATATAAAAAACCCCTCAGAATGTTCAAAAGATCTACTCCAATTGGCAACGAAAACCATTGGAATTTGCAGTTGGGGACCAGGTTCCATGGAAAACACACATGGAGGAGCATGGTTGACGTTTTGATGTCATGTATGGGAGAAGCAATGGGTAGCGAAGATAACCGAAGGGTTGAAGTTTAGTATATGATAGGGATTTCCCATGCATTTTTAATAATAGGTTTTATTAATTGAGAATGAGATGGGAAGACGATTTATAAGATAGACTAAAGTTTGGTTTGCATGGCTCTGAAAACGAGTGGCAAGACCAGCGTAATGAAGTAGAGTGATTCCAGTTTCCATGATGTGACAATGTTAGTGTCCCACTGTCCTGTTTTGCTTTGATACGGAAGAATGGCCAAATGCGAGATTCCAAGAGTGGTAAAGATTGCAATGAGTCATTGATATTCTCCTCCATTATCGGAGAACATAAAAACAGTTAATGTATTGAAGTACTTTTGACCAAGTTTTTAAATTGTGGAAATAATAAGTACACATCGAACTTGCAATTCATTGGGTATAACCACACATATTTAGAAAACACAATCCGAAAAATTAGATAGTCAGAGAACATATCAATAGGTTGTTGGACGGGTCCCCAAACATCTGTGTATAATAATTGGAGGGGTTGAGTTGCATGATGTGAATTAGATCCAAATTGTAGTTTGTGACTTTTATCCAATGAATAAGATACACAATGAAAACTAGAAGTATAAATAACATTAACACCGATACTACTAGAAACAGATTTAAGAATCCAAAGTGATGGATGTCCAAGTTTATGGTGCCAATCTAATAGAGGAGATCCTGGTGATTAAGTTGAGTTGTGGACGGGATGAATGTGAAGGATAGAGGTGGTAGACATCATTTGACATTCTCCCCCTTTCATTATGAGCGCCCCCCGTGCGAAGATCCTTCACAACAATATTAGAAGGAAAAAATAGCGTACACTTTTGCATAATTGAGAAACCAAAATTAAGTTGATTTGTAAGTGTGCACACAAAAAATGGTGCATAGTGTAAAAGGACGAGTAAAAGAGGGTAACATAATGTTACCAATGTGTGTAATAGGTAGAGATGCATGGTCACCCAAAGAATCTCGTCCGTGCCACCAATTCAAAAAGGTGTGAAGGTGAAAGTGGTCGGAAGCAACATGATGAGAAGCGCCGCTATAAACCATCCAAGATGGTGAGGGGTGGGATGGACCAGCTGTAGTGGCGTGTACAACACCCTTGGATCTCTGAACAAGGTTAAACTCTTTACAATCTTTCATCGACACTAACCTTTTGATGTATGTAGAATAGTTAGATGGAACTTTAATATTATGCAAACATTAACAAAATTATGTTTTTTCCTTCTTTTTACATGGTAAAACATGCATGTGACATATAAACACCCTTGGCAAACTCTTTACATATTCCCATTTCTTACATGTTTTATGGGCATTAATCGCATCTCTAGTTTTTCTATGAGTGTTTAACAATATGCCCAACAAGCTATCACATACACCTTTTTTATATGCATAACATCTAAGCAATGTCTAACTTCTAGATGCCTCTAGTAAGGTACATCCTAAAAGATTGACTTTTTTTCTAGATGATTCCTATTTCAGTATGAGTTCATTTTCCTAACATAACTTTTAGCATTTCAACCTGTGAAAATGTGTCAAATCACTTCCTCATCGTTTGGTTCATAATATTTCTGTCAAACTCCTTTTTTAACTTCCCATAACTACAGAAAGTCAGAAGGAATCTTTGATGTCCTATATACATATATTTCTTAGTTATTTAACCGCATTGAATTTGTCTCATCTTCACAAATAGGACAAGCAAACTTAACTTTCATATGGTATCTTGAGAAGTTACCATATGCTAGAAAATCACTTAACATGGAAATGGCTCGTAGTTTAAAGTATTCTTTCTTGTAAGCATTATACACGTCTACACCTAAATTCCATATAGTCTTTAAATCATCAATCAAAAGAGAAAAATAAACATCAATGTCATTACTAGGTTGCTTTAGACCTTGAAACAACAACGACATCATAATGTACTCTTGTTTCATGCATAACCATGGTGGTACATTGTATATGCATAAAATTGTTGCCCACGTACTTTGTCAACTATTCACGTTTTCGTAAGGATTAATTCCATCTAAACTTAAGTCTAAACTGCATATTTCTAATCTCATCCCAAAAATCTGGATATATATTTTCAATTCTTTTCCGTCACGGTGAGTTCACGCCATGTCTTAGTTTTCCATCATCTATACGCTCATCTGAATGCCAAGATAATCATGTTGCTTCTTTTTCATTTGAAACTAACCGTTTAGTCTTAGTATAATGTGAAAATACCAGAACATTTTAGCCGGTGGTTTATATTTTATCACATCATCATCAACTCATATGTTTATTTTTAACATTTATACCCGATCCACCACATGTAACACATTCATTTTCCTTTTCAAACTTGTTTCTATACAACATATAATCATTTGCAAATGCATGTATGCTTTCAGCTTCTAATCCCAACATCAACTTTTGTGTTGATTAACAACTCATTACGTTCTGAAATCGTGTCATACAAAACCAATAATAAACATGTGAAAAATCTATCACTTCATCCGCAATTTAACTTTAAGTTAGACAACTTAACGCTATTTCTATGCATCATGAAATAAGTGTTGTAATTATTCTTAATCAGCATTGCTAATATGAATTTTTCTTCTTCGTATTATCATTGTGTATATTGAACGACGATGTGCTACAATCAATAAGTGATTCGCTATGAAATGACTAACAATTGTATTTAAGCATAAAACCATGTTTTAATAAATGAAACTCTATGTCTTTAATATCCTTAAATCTTTGATAACTGTTACAAACTATACAAGTACAACTAATCGATTCACTTTCTTTATTCACCGGATTAGCTTTAGCAATCATAAGAAAACTTTGATGTAACACCCGGTTATTTTCTTTGAAGCCGACAAAAGAAATAAAGTCCAAAGTCGAGGGACCAAACTTGCCAAAACGGGAAAACCCTTGAATGAGTGGGGGTATAAGAGGGGGAAGGCAGCCCACACCCTTCCCCACACTTGTGAAAATCAGACAAAGAGAGAAAGGGAGAGAAAAGAGGGTTCAAGCTTCGATTTTCTTGGTTTCGAGAGCCAAAGTTGAGGTGTAGTGGGTTGGATTGAAGCTCTACTCGACAGAGTTGTTTGTGTGAGTTCTAGGACCCCTTTTTTACATGTTTTCAACTGATTTGGGTTGGAACACATAGTAAAACCTGTTTTTGAAGTATGTGTGTTAAACCCGTGTGTATGTGTTTGTGTGTGATTCGAGTGAGGTTTGATTTCGGGCTTGTGTGTGCTTGAATGGTGTTGTGGTATGTGTTTCTAAGGTTTAGGATGGTTGATTTCAGCTTAGAACAGGTTTGGGAGGGCTTGGAGGCCGAAAATTGCAGTTTGGGTTCGAGGAAGAACTGCATTCTGCATCAGTTATGGCTATGCGACCGATTGGCATGCGACTGGAGGTCATGCAACCGAAAGAAATGAGACTGAAGTCCATGCGCATGGGTGCCATGCGACTGAGGTCCATACGCATGTGAGTCGTGCGACTAAGGTCCATACGCATGGAAGTCATACGACTGAAGTTCATGCGCCTGTGAGGTATACGATTGAATGTTATACGACTGAGGTCCATGCGCCTGGAGGCCATGCGACTGAGGTTCGCACGAAGGTGATGCGACTGAAGCCCATGCACCTGAAGTCATGCGACTGAAGGCCATACGCATGGAAGCTATGCGACTGAGAGTCCATACGCATAAGTGTCCATTCGCCCATAGTGTCCATACGCATAGGTGTCCATTCGCCTAAGTGTTCAGTCGCCTGGGAGGCCATGCGACTGAAGGGTGTTCATACGCCTAAATAAGGCTCATGCGCCCGAAAGAACTTAGTTTATTATCTGATTCTCGAGAGGAAAGGGTAAATGTAGGCTTCGACTTGAAGATTCCCCGAGGGTTTACGTAAGTTGACTTTTGAGGTCATAGATGATATGTTGGGAATGTATGATGTATGATTGATGCTTATGCATGATGGTATGTATGGTGTATGTTATGTATGTATGATGATGCCCTGTATGGTGATGTTGTATTTATGTTTATGTTCCTATCATGTATGATTATTTTCCATGGCTTAACGTTGAATGTTAATGAATGAAATGAAAAGTATTATGTAACGTGAAGCGGAAGATAATGAAAAGAGGAACGTAACGAAAGAATGCATGCATTAATGAATGAATGATGGTAAACAGTGTGTGGGATAGCTACCCCAGAAGGATGCACATCGGGGTCTTTCTTTGTGATTGACCATTTGATGGAACCTTTGTCGCTTACCCTAGATACTATGGTCAGGCTGCTGTGCGCCATGACGGGGGGTCTATGATAGACCTCGACCCAGTTCCGCTTTATGCATGACGGTGGGTATAGCACATGACAATGGTACACCCTGAATTTCCCCTAGGTACTTTGGCCAGGCTGCTGTGCGCCATGATATGGGGTCTATGATAGACCTCGGCCAAGTACCCGCTTTATGCACGACGGTGGGTAAAGTTCATGGTTTTGGATGGAATGTAAAGAATGTAAAGATGAACGTATGAATGAAAGTTAACGAAAGAATGATGAAGATAATAGTAATATTATCCATGTGTACGTATGATTTGTGATCACGTGCGATAGTAATGAAAATGCTTTAATGAATGAAAGGTAATGTAATGTTTTTATAATACTAGAACTCACTCAACAACACTGACTTTTATGTGTTTCCAGTTTGGAGGTAAGGTTGCTGAGGATGGCACGGGGCGGCTACTCGGCTCATTTTGGATGGCATCCATATTTATAATGCTTTTGTGATGTAATGCAACAAGTATTTTGTAATTTAATAACGATGTATTATTTTGCAAAACCTTTTATGACGAAATGGAATGTCGTTTTAAGGTTTCCGCTGCGATGTTTTCTTTCAAGTTAATGAAATATATTTTTATGTGCGATGATTTACCAGCTGTAAGCGCCCGGGATCGGGGCCTTACAAGTTGGAAAGTTTAAGTGAAATGGGTAAATTTTCAAAAATAAACCTTAACTTAAACTGAAAAGGGGGCGGAAAGGGAAGGGATGCCAATCTGAGTAGCTGCGTGCGATCACGTATTTTCTTAATGTTAATCGGTATTACGTGCGCATGTTATGTGGTTTATGTGCTGTATGTAGATTTAGATACTAATGTAGTCAGGATAGAAATGCGACTGAAGTCCATGCGCATGGGTGCCATGCGACTGAGGTCCATACGCATGTGAGTCGTGCGACTAAGGTCCATACGCATGGAAGTCATACGACTGAAGTTCATGCGCCTGTAAGGTATACGATTGAAGGTTATACGACTGAGGTCCATGCGCCTGGAGGCCATGCGACTGAGGTTCGCACGAAGGTGATGCGACTGAAGCCCATGCACCTGAAGTCATGCGACTGAAGGCCATACGCATGGAAGCTATGCGACTGAGAGTCCATACGCATAAGTGTCCATTCGCCCATAGTGTCCATACGCATAGGTGTCCATTCGCCTAAGTGTTCAGTCGCCTGGGAGGCCATGCGACTGAAGGGTGTTCATACGCCTAAATAAGGCTCATGCACCCGAAAGAACTTAGTTTATTATCTGATTCTCGAGAGGAAAGGGTAAATGTAGGCTTCGACTTGGAAGATTCCCGAGGGTTTACGTAAGTTGACTTTTGAGGTCATAGATGATATGTTGGGAATGTATGATGTATGATTGATGCTTATGCATGATGGTATGTATGGTGTATGTTATGTATGTATGATGATGCCCTGTATGGTGATGTTGTATGTTTATGTTTATGTTCCTATCATGTATGATTATTTTCCATGGCTTAATGTTGAATGTTAATGAATGAAATGAAAAGTATTATGTAACGTGAAGCGGAAGATAATGAAAAGAGGAACGTAACGAAAGAATGCATTAATGAATGAATGATGGTAAACAGTGTGTGGGATAGCTACCCCAGAAGGATGCACATCGGGGTCTTTCTTTGTGATTGACCATTTGATGGAACCTTTGTCGCTTACCCTAGATACTATGGTCAGGCTGCTGTGCGCTATGACGGGGGGTCTATGATAGACCTCGACCCAGTTCCGCTTTATGCATGACGGTGGGTATAGCACATGACAATGGTACACCTGAATTTCCCCTAGGTACTTTGGCCAGGCTGCTGTGCGCCATGATATTGGGTCTATGATAGACCTCGGCCAAGTACCCGCTTTATGCACGACGGTGGGTAAAGTTCATGGTTTTGGATGGAATGTAAAGAATGTAAAGATGAACGTATGAATGAAAGTTAACGAAAGAATGATGAAGATAATAGTAATATTATCCATGTCTACGTATGATTTGTGATCACGTGCGATAGTAATGAAAATGCTTTAATGAATGAAAGGTAATGTAATGTTTTTATAATACTAGAACTCACTCAACAACACTGACTTTTATGTGTTTCCAATTTGGAGGTAAGGTTGCTGAGGATGGCACGGGGCGGCTACTCGGCTCATTTTGGATGGCATCCATATTTATAATGCTTTTGTGATGTAATGCAACAAGTATTTTGTAATCTAATAACGATGTATTATTTTGCAAAACCTTTTATGACGAAATGGAATGTCGTTTTAAGGTTTCCGCTGCGATGTTTCTTCAAGTTAATGAAATTATATGTTTTATGTGCGATGATTTACCAGCTGTAAGCGTCCCGGGATCGGGGCCTTACAAGTTGGAAAGTTTAAGTGAAATGGGTAAATTTTCAAAAATAAACCTTAACTTAAACTGAAAAGGGGGCGGAAAAGGAAGGGATGCCAATCTGAGTAGCTGCGTGCGACCACGTATTTTCTTAATGTCAATCGGTATTACGTGCGCATGTTATGTGGTTTATGTGCTGTATGTAGATTTAGATACTAATGTAGTCAGGATAGAAATGCGACTGAAGTCCATGTGCATGGGTGCCATGCGACTGAGGTCCATACGCATGTGAGTCGTGCGACTAAGGTCCATACGCATGGAAGTCATACGACTGAAGTTCATGCGCCTGTAAGGTATACGATTGAAGGTTATACGACTGAGGTCCATGCGCCTGGAGGCCATGCGACTGAGGTTCGCACGAAGGTGATGTGAATGAAGCCCATGCACCTGAAGTCGTGCGACTGAAGGCCATACGCATGGAAGCTATGCGACTGAGAGTCCATACGCATAAGTGTCCATTCGCCCATAGTGTCCATACGCATAGGTGTCCATTCGCCTAAGTGTTCAGTCGCCTGGGAGGCCATGCGACTGAAGGGTGTTCATACGCCTAAATAAGGCTCATGCACCCGAAAGAACTTAGTTTATTATCTGATTCTCGAGAGGAAAGGGTAAATGTAGGCTTCGACTTGGAAGATTCCCGAGGGTTTACGTAAGTTGACTTTTGAGGTCATAGATGATATGTTGGGAATGTATGATGTATGATTGATGCTTATGCATGATGGTATGTATGGTGTATGTTATGTATGTATGATGATGCCCTGTATGGTGATGTTGTATGTTTATGTTTATGTTCCTATCATGTATGATTATTTTCCATGGCTTAACGTTGAATGTTAATGAATGAAATGAAAAGTATTATGTAACGTGAAGCGGAGATAATGAAAAGAGGAACGTAACGAAAGAATGCATGCATTAATGAATGAATGATGGTAAACAGTGTGTGGGATAGCTACCCCAGAAGGATGCACATCGGGGTCTTTCTTTGTGATTGACCATTTGATGGAACCTTTGTCGCTTACCCTAGATACTATGGTCAGGCTGCTGTGCGCCATGACGGGGGGTCTATGATAGACCTCGACCCAGTTCCGCTTTATGCATGACGGTGGGTATAGCACATGACAATGGTACACCTGAATTTCCCCTAGGTACTTTGGCCAGGCTGCTGTGCGCCATGATATGGGGTCTATGATAGACCTCGGCCAAGTACCCGCTTTATGCACGACGGTGGGTAAAGTTCATGGTTTTGGATGGAATGTAAAGAATGTAAAGATGAACGTATGAATGAAAGTTAACGAATGAATGATGAAGATAATAGTAATATTATCCATGTGTACGTATGATTTGTGATCACGTGCGATAGTAATGAAAATGCTTTAATGAATGAAAGGTAATGTAATGTTTTTATAATACTAGAACTCACTCAACAACACTGACTTTTATGTGTTTCCAGTTGGCAGGTAAGGTTGCTGAGGATGGCACGGGGCGGCTACTCGACTCATTTTGGATGGCATCCGTATTTATAATGCTTTTGTGATGTAATGCAACAAGTATTTTGTAATTTAATAACGATGTATTATTTTGCAAAACCTTTTATGACGAAATGGAATGTCGTTTTAAGGTTTCCGCTACGATGTTTCTTCAAGTTAATGAAATTATATGTTTTATGTGCGATGATTTACCAGCTGTAAGCGTCCCAGGATCGGGGCCTTACAAGTTGGAAAGTTTAAGTGAAATGGGTAAATTTTCAAAAATAAACCTTAACTTAAACTGAAAAGGGGGCGGAAAGGGAAGGGATGCCAATCTGAGTGGCTGCGTGCGATCACGTATTTTCTTAATGTTAATCGGTATTACGTGCGCATGTTATGTGGTTTATGTGTTGTATGTAGATTTAGATACTAATGTAGTCAGGATAGGTAATGCTCGAGGTATTAAGAGTAAAGTAAGTGGCTAATCACAACTGGCCACTGTAATTAGGGACTTATTATACTTGACATGAACTGAGCTGCTCCCTTTAATGACCGTGTTGGTGTTTGAATCTTTCAGTGTGTTAGAGGATGGCTGGTGGTAGATCATCTAAAGCTTCGCGTGGTGGAGGTCGTGGTGGAAGTGGTGCTGAACCGCGACCCAAAAGTGGAAGACCTAGAGTCGAAAAGGTGGTTCCCGAAGAACCCGAGACCCCTCATCCGGAGGGTGGTGATGAGAGCGCCAACTTGAGAGCCTCAGTAAAGGAGGCTGTTGTGGAAGAAGTTCATCAGGTCATGCAGACGATCTTACCATCTGTGGTGACTAAGGTAATTAAGGCTGTAAGGGAAAGGGAAAGGAAAGAGAGGAACAGGTCTGCGGGAGGACAGGAGGGGGCGGAGACCGAAACGGTTCTCTCCAATGATGAAGAAGAAGAAGAAGAGCCTGCGCCGGAGGCGGCACGAGGCTGTAACTACGGGGCATTTCAAAGGTGTAAGCCCCCTACTTTTGATGGTAATGGCACTGCTGCCGCTGCTCACCGATGGGTGAGGGAAATGGAAGCTGTTCTGAATATCAGCGAGTGCCGAGAAGACCAGAAGGTGAAGTTTGCTGCCCATCGTTTGTGGACTCGGCTCTGTGTTCGTGGGACAATGTTGTCCAAGCCGAGGGTAGTCGGGCGATTGGAAGAATGAGATGGTCTGAGTTAAAGAACCTGGTAATTGAGGAGTTCTGTCCTCACCGGGAGATGGATAAGCTAGAAAGGGAGTTTTTGCAGCTAGAGGCGGGAAGAATGACACATCAACAATACACCACCAAGTTGACGCCTCTATCGCGAAAGATCAAGAGGTATATTCAGGGCTTGCCAGCGGATATTCGCAAGCACATGATCATTGCCCGGCCAAGCACGTTTAGGTCGGCGGTTGACTTGGCGGGGAGGTTGTATGATGAAAGGACTGTGGTGGTGGCTGAAGGCAGCAAGAAGGGTGGTGGTGACCGGAATTGGAACGGGAAGAGGTTTGGTCGGGGTGGTACCCCGACGAGTAACAAGAGTGCACGGGTGGATGACCGCCGGGTGGTCACATCTAGTGCAGGGTCGAAGAAGTGTGGCAAATGTGGGAAGGAGCATGTCAGAGAATGTAGGTTGGGATCGAATTTATGCTTCAAGTGTGGGAAGATGGGGCATATAGCAAAGGACTATCGTGCGGTCAGATGTTTTAACTGTGGGGAAGGTGGTCACATGAGTAGAGACTGTAAGAAGCCGAGGGCTGAGAGTTCGGGGGTGAAGAAAACTGGAGGGGAAGGACAGAAGGCGAGCGCCCGAGCGTTTACGATGACGCAGGAGGAGGCTAGGACGGACCCTGATGTTGTGTTAGGTACGTTTCTAGTAAACCAAACTTTAGCCTCTGTGTTGTTTGATTCTAATGCCACTAAAAGTTTTATTTCTGCTGCTTTCTGTGCTAAACATCTTGTTAGTAGTAGGAGTGTTGATGTGCCCTTTGATGTAGAAACTGCCATAGGTAAGTCTACCAGGATTTCTGAGATGATAGAAGGTTGTGACGTGGAATTAGAAGGTCACAAGTTTCATGTCAGACCATTCGTGATGACCTTAGGCGGGTTCGATGTAGTTCTTGGGATGGATTGGTTAGCGGACTACGAGGCGAACATTGTGTGTCGCAAGAAGATGATTTGTTTCACAGCGCCTGACGGGAGTTCGGTGACGGTTTATGGTGATCGGATCACTACAATTCCGAAAGTGATTTCAATGGCGGTGGCGGGAAAGTGTATGAGGCGTGGATGTAGTGCCTACTTGGCCTATGTAAAGGATGTGGATACGCCAACACCACAACTATCCGATGTACCGGTTGTGTGTGACTTTCCAGATGTATTTCCCGAAGACTTACCAGGAGTGCCACCTGACCGCGAGATCGAGTTTCAGATTGATTTGATACCGGGTGCCCAACCTGTAGCTAAGGCACCGTATCGGTTGGCTCCGACGGAGATGAAAAAGTTGATGGAGCAACTACAAGAGCTGCTGGATAAGGGGTTCATTCGACCGAGTATTTCTCCTTGGGGTGCTCCGGTCTTATTCGTGAAGAAGAAGGACGGTAGTATGAGGATGTGTATAGACTACCGTGAGCTGAACAAGTTGACAGTGAAGAATCGGTACCTGTTACCGAGGATTGATGATTTGTTTGATTAGCTTCAAGGTGCCAGTTGGTTCTCAAGGATAGATCTTCGATCGGGCTACCATTAGCTAAAGGTGAAAGAGCAGGATATTCCTAAAACAGCTTTTCGCATGCGTTATGGTCACTACGAGTTCCTCCTTATGTCATTTGGTTTGACCAACGCGCCCAGTGCTTTTATGGACTTGATAAATCGAGTGTGTCGGCCGATGTTAGATAAATCAGTGATCGTGTTTATTGATGATATCCTGATCTATTCGAGGAGCGAGAAAGAGCATGCCGGTCACATTCGAGAGGTGTTGGAGACGTTGAGAAGGGAGAAGTTGTATGCTAAGTTCTCCAAGTGCGCGTTCTGGTTGCGTGAGGTTCAATTCTTGGGTCACGAGGTGAATACTGAAGGTATATGGTGGACCCGGCAAAGGTGGAGGCTGTGATGCAATGGAAGTCTCCAAATACGCCATCTGAGATTCGTAGTTTCTTGGGTTTGGCGGGCTATTACCGAAGGTTTATTCAAGACTTCTCTAAGATCGCTTCTCCACTAACCAAGTTGACCCGTAAATATGTAAAGTTTGTATGGGGTCAGGCTCAAGAGAAAGCGTTCGAGGAATTAAAGACGAGATTGACTCAAGCTCCTGTTTTGTCGTTACCCGATGGAAGTGAAGATCTGGTGGTTTATTCTGATGCTTCCTACTCGGGGTTGGGGTGTGTGTTAATACAGAGAGGAAAGGTTATAGCCTATGCATCCTGACAGTTGAAGGTTCATGAGGTTAACTATCCTACTCATGATTTGGAGCTAGCAGCCGTGGTCTTTGCGTTAAAGATTTGGAGGCACAACTTGTACGGGATGAAGTGCACCATATTCACTGACCACAAGAGCTTGAAGTACTTTTTCGAGCAGAAGGACTTGAACATGAGGCAAAGGAGATGGTTGGAGCTCATAAAGGACTACGATTGCGAGATCCATTACCATCCCGGCAAAGCCAACATGGTGGCGGATGCCCTTAGCCATAAAGAGAGACCCGAGCCGATTCGGGTGAAAGCCTACCAGTTGATCATGACCTCGGATGTGATGAAGCAAGTTAAGGAGTTTCAAGATGAGGCACTAAAAGAAGATCACCTTAACTCTGAAAGAATGAGAGGTCTGGTTGCAGAATTGGGTGAAAACACACTCGGTGTTAGAACCCGATTCGGGCGGATGTGGATTACTCGTTTTGGGGATCTACGGGTGAAGATCATGGATGAAGCTCACAAGACTCAGTACTCTATTCATCCCGGTGCTACAAAGATGTATCAAGACATGAAGAAAGATTATTGGTGACCAGGTATGAAGCGTGATGTGGTGGAGTACGTGAGTAAATGCCTTCCTTGCTTACAAGTGAAGGCCGAGCATCAAAAGCCATATAGGAAGATCCAACCTTTGGATATAGCGGAGTGGAAGTGGGAGCACATCACCATGGATTTTATTACTAAGCTGTCGCGTAGCGCGCGAGGGTATGATGCTATATGGGTGGTTGTTGATAGTTTGACGAAGAGTGCTCACTTCCTACCGATTTGCGAAACATATTCATCCAAGAGGTTGGCAGATCTGTTCATTAAGGAGATTGTGACTCGTCATGGTGTGCCGGTGTCTATTGTGTCTGATCGTGACACCCGGTTTACATCTAAATTCTGGAAGAAATTCCACGACGCAATGGGGACGAGGTTACACATTAGCACGGCTTATCATCCTCAGACTGATGGTCAATCAGAAAGGACGATTCAGACGCTGGAGGATATGCTTCGGGCATGCGTCATTGATTTTGGAGGAAGCTGGGATGATCACTTACCGTTAGTTGAGTTCTCATATAACAATAGTTACCATGCCAGTATTGGTATGCCTCCTTACGAGATGTTATACAGTAGGAGATGTAGAACTCCTGTTTGTTGGGGTGATATTGGCCAGAAAGAGTTAGGGAGCGTCGAGGTGATCGAGGCTACAACTGAAAAGCTAGAAAGAATCAAAGCCTTTATGAAGGCAGCCAAAGACAGGCAGAAGTCGTATGCCGATAAACGACGTAGACCGATTGAGTTCCAGGTGGGTGATGAGTTATGTTAAAAGTCTCACCTTGGAAGGTTATCATTTGGTTCAGGAAGCGGGGCAAGTTGAGCCCAAGGTACATAGGGCCTTTCCGAATCATTGCTCGAGTAGGGGAGGTGGGCTATAGACTAGAATTACCAGAGGAGTTAAGTGGAATTCACCCGACATCCCATGTATCTCACCTGAGGAAATGTTTAGCAGACGAAGATATGGTTGTCCCACTGGAATATATCTAGGTAGACGAACGGCTCAATTATGTGGAGCAACCAGTGGCAATCATCGACCGTAAAGAGAAGAGATTGAGGAATAAAGTGGTCCCACTTGTGCGCGTACAGTGGAAGCACAGAAAGGGATCTGAGACTACGTGGGAGACTAAAGAAGAGATGAGATAACATTACCCACGTTTGTTCGAGGAATAACAGGTTTCGGGGACGAAACCTATATAGGGGGGGTGGACTTGTAACACCCGGTTATTTTCTTTGAAGCCGACAAAAGAAAGAAAAGAAATAAAGTCCAAAGTCGAGGGACCATGTTGATACATATGTACCTAGTTTAGGAGCTTAATGTAAAATGTCTTTCATATATGTAATGAATGAGTTGAATGAAATGAAATATGTGATTGATGCTTATATTGTTTAATGTTTCATTGTTTATTGTATTATAACACATATTGAACTAACTATATAGGTTTGTGGTTGTTTACATAGTTCTTAGTCAAGAATGGTTGAGAAATGTGTTTAAACTTAATCGTATGAAGTATTCATGCGAATGGACCATGCTAATGGACCATACGCATGAACACTTCATGCTAATGGACTAGTCGCACGATTGAACCAGGAGACTGGATCAGTCGCACGATTAAGACATAAGATTGGCTCAGTCGCACGACTGAACCTTCAGTTGTGCGTATGGACCAATCGTATGATTCAGTCGCACGATTGACAAACCCTAACCTATAAATACCACCTAATTTGTGGAAAAAAGAAACACTTGAAGAATTTCGACTCACATACGTGCCCTAGCCGTCCAGAGAACCAGTTCCAACTTCATAGATCGTAGTTGATCGTGTTCTAATCGTTCATAACGTTTCATTAATCTCTAGATTGAGCGAAACTGCGTTCTCACTGATTGGATCGCCAATCAAATAGGATTCCGCACTATTTGATTAGGTATACACGCATTATCAGTTAGTACTTCGTACGTACACGGTCCTAGCAAGTGGTATCAGAGCTTTGGCTCTTGATTTTGCATGTTGCTTCGATTAGTTTTGGTGCAAAAATCACGTTTTTCATTCAAAAGAGTCACCTTTTTTTAGTAAAATAGTGTTTTCAGTGTCTCCAGATCAAAAAGTTTACGTTTTTCGGCATACAACATATTAGGGTTCTTGAAAAATCGTGTTCGTGTGTCAAAGTGTCAAAAACCTTCGATTTTTCAAAAAACAGCAGCCCTCAATCGCACGATTGGCTCAATCGCACGACTGAACTCAATCGCACCTCCCATAAACACGATTGAACTCAGTCGCCCATACATTCATACGACGGAACACCCTATTCGCATTGTTTATCCGCACTTCTATTGACTCATCCGCATTGGTTCAATCGCACGATTGATTCATCCGCATTAGTCCATCCGCACGATTGACCCAATCGAATCTCTCCATTCGCACCAGTGAAACAGTTTTGTTCTAACTCTCAAAGTTTAAAGAAATGGAAGATTAGTACTCTGTGTTTACTGCCGGTAGAGACTCTCGAATCCAGAACCTTCTGCTTCTGGAGAATGAGGTTGAAAATCACAATAAGCCCCCTAAACTTATAACGTTTGATGAGTACCCACAATGGAAACAAAGGTTTGAGATTTATCTAAATGGAGTTGATCCCAATCTGTGGGAATCAATCGAGACAGGTTATAGCATGCCGGTTGGTGCAGATGGTGTTAAACTTACCTTGGGTGGCATGACTGATAGCTAGAAGGTGAAGTACAATGCTGAGAAAAAAGTGTATGCTCTGTTGACTCAGTCGATACCTAAGGATATATTCCACCAGTTTTCTGAGAACAAACAGGCAAAGAAGCTATGGGAGGCCTTGGAGAAACGATACAACGGGAATGCATCGTTGAAAGCTCTAAAGGCAAAGGTGTTGAAGAAGGAGTTTGATAACTTCTCTTGAATGGGTAAAGAGAGCTTGGATGATGTCATAGACAGATTCTACCATTTAATGAGTGAGCTGCACACTCATGCAGTCACAACGTCAATGGAAGATAAGGTCTCAAGCTTTGCCGATGGTCTGTCAGAGAAGTGGGACTCGTTTGTGTCAAATTTGAGATAGAACAACTTACTGGCAAAATTAGACATAAACAACTTCATCCTGAAATTGAGAGAGGAGGAACTGAGGATGAAATACAGGTCATAGAAAGGATCCTATGACATGAATCCTTCACTTTATAAATCCTCTTCCACTTCAACAAGTTCAGGAGCACCTCTTCAAACGGCATTTGTGTCTAGTTCAAATGTTCCTTCCCAATCCACTTCTTCGGGATCTGAAACGTCAGGGTCATCTTGTACCCAATATATCACACCGGAAGCAAATGCTACAAAGTTGAAGACCGAGAATCTCGGGAATATCACTGTGGAGGTTGCAAAGGAGCATATGGACCTTTTAGCTGCGGTCGTTCATTCTTATGATGGTCTAGTTGCAGGAAAGATCGGAAATTGCCATCTGGCTGATGAGGATTACGAGCAGGTGGACGAGAATGAATTAGAAAGAATGGACATTATGTGGCCTTTAGCAAGTGCTGTCAGACGAGCGAAAAAGTTTGTGAAGAAGACGGGACAGAACTTGATAGCCATAAAGGATACAACCTTTGGTTTTGACAAAACCAAAGTTACCTGCTTTAACTGTGGAGAAAAGGGGCACTTCAAACGTGAATGTGTAAAGCCCAAGAAGACAGGTAATGGGAATTCTTTCTCATCATTCAACCGTCAAGACAAACCCACGAGTGGAGCTGTTTCGCCAAGCAAAGAAACAAAGGCCTTGATTGCTCAAGATGATGAAGGACAAGATTGGACCTTCAAGTTTGTGTCTCCGGGCGAATCGAACATTGCTGATGTCGAGGGTTTGGATTATGACACTGCAAGTGAAGGTGACATTGCAGTGGAACTAGTGATGTCAGAAAATGAAGATAGTGCTAATGTGGTCAATCACCTGATTGAAGAAGATCTTAGAACGAATCCAAGGAACCAAACTCTATGCTGATGGCTGATTCAACAGAATCTTCACAGGTAAGTACCAAAGACCAACTTTTTGAAAGTGATGCTTGTAATGAATGTAATAAGTTTAGAGAAAGCATTGATCTTAAATTTTCTAGGTTATTAGATCACAATGATAGCTTAGTAGATGACTTACAACTATGCATAGAAGCTAATCGGATTTTAAAACAAAATGAGTGCAGTTATAAAGAGAAAATAGAACTTTCAAATAAACAACTAAGGGAAACCGAGGTTGTTGCTTTTAATCAAGCAAATGATATAAAGTTTTATTTGAACTCTTTGGAAGAAACTAAGAAAGAAAAAGCAGTTTGAAGTCGAAGTCAACTCATTAAAAAAACTGCACAGTTGGACCAGTTCCTCTAACATAGTTCAAAACTTAGTGAAAGAACGGAACAATGGGGAAGGGTTGGGTTACAAAGTGGTTCCACCACCACATGAGATATTGTTAAATGCTAAATGTAGACCAGTAAATAACAATCTAATTAAGGATCATATGGTGTCTACTCCTCTGGTTAGTGATCCAGATTCCACGTGTAAACCGATGGAATCTGTCACTAAACAGAAGGAGGCTACTTTGAAGTCTAAAGGTAAGATGCCCATTGTGAATTTGGAAGAAAAATTTGAAAAGGTTAATGTAAAGTTAGGTTCAAACATGTCTCTTTAAGAATCCAAACTGACCAAACCAGTTAACCAAACACGTGCTTCACGTCAAAGTCCAAATAAACAAAAGGCTAAAGATGTTAAAAACGTTCAAACAATAAATTTTGTTAAAGAAATAAAAACATCAAAACAAGAAGTGTCAAAACCCAACCAGACTAAAGTCACACTTGTTACACACACTTCCCCACAGAGAATTTTCCCAATATGTAGAAGGTTGATCATGCTACAATTATGGAAAGAGAGGACACATTGCTTCTAATTGTCCTCATTATCAAACACTAAGAAAGAAAATTGAACTTTATGATACTAAACCAATTTCTTAAAAAAGGAGTTCTATTACTCCACCAAAAAGAAGTAATGAACCTAAAGTTCAAACCATAAGTCAGTCGTCTGTTTATCACAAACAGGCCTTACACAAAACTGGCTTATGGAAAGAAAAGTCAAGTTCAGTGTCTGATACTGACAACACTAAGAAGCATGATATGCCCTCACCCTCAAATGGACAGTGGGTTGAATTTATGATGTGTGATTCCTCCGAGTCACTCAAGCCAGTTAAGGCTTGGGTCCCACACCTAAACTGATCATTTCCTTTTAATGTGCAGGGTGTCCGTTACAGTGCTATCACAAATACATGGATTGTTGATAGTGGGGCGTCTAGGCACATGACCAAGAACTTGTCTCTCCTTTTCAATGTCAAACAAATTAAAGGGGGAAATGTATCATTTTCTGGAAATAAAGGAGGATACATCACGGCTCAAGGCGAAGTGGGAAACCAGAAAGTCAAGTTTGACAAGGTCATCTACGTTCAACAACTACAAAATAACTTGCTATCCCAGATCTGTGACAAAGGATTTAAGATAGTCTTTGACAACAAGAATTGCTATGTGTTGAAGAAGGAGTATGTAATCCCGGAGGACCAAGTCTTAATGTCAGCTTCAAGATATAATGATTTATATGTCTTGGACCTATCAAAGGCCTCCACAACCGATCATCAAGTTCAATGCTTCTTGTCAAAGGCAACAGAGAAAGACTCCATTTCCTAGCATAGGAGAATGGGACACATTAATCCAAGGAAGATGAATCACTTGATCCAGAATGATCTAGTGCGTGGAGTAAATGTTAAGAACTTCCAATTACCGGATTTTTGTGTCGCGTGTAAGAAAGGAAAATAGACAAAGAAGTCTCATAAGGAAAAAAAAGTTCACTTAATTGACCTACCTCTTGAACTTCTTCACATGGATCTGTTTGGGCCAGTCAGTACAAAGAGCATTGCTGGTGATTTGTACTGCTATGTAGTTACGGATGATTACTCAAGATTTTCTTGGGTGATGTTTCTGAAATCTAAATCAGAGACATTTGAATCATTCAAAGAGCTGGTAACTACATTGGAGTCACTCTACAAGCTGAAGGTAAGGCAAATCCGTTCGGACAACGGTACCGAGTTCAAGAACCAATGGATGGAGGCATTCTGCAAAGAAAAGGAATTGTGCACCAGTTCACATCTGCTTACACTCCTCAAATGAACAGAGTTGCTGAGAGAAAGAATCAAAGCTTGATAGAAACAGCCCGGACGATGCTAGCAGACTCGAAACTGCCTATCCAATTTTGGAACGAGGCAGTAGCTAACGCATGTTACACCCTAAATCGAGTCTTGGTGGTCAAACGTCATGGTAAGACGTGTTACGAGTTGATCCAACGACGTAAACCTAATCTAGAGTACCTCAAACCGTTTGGCGCACCATGTACGCTGCTGAAGAAAAATCAGTCAGGGAAGTTCAGCAAAAAGGCTGAAGAAGGAATTTTTCTAGGATACAACATACCGAATAAGAGAGTTTACAACAACTCAACGGATCAAGTAGAAGTGTGGTGCAACGTCGACGTTCAGAGATACACCACCCCCCCCCCTGCTGGAAAAGGACCTGCATTCTTCTTCGATTATGATGGATTCTTTAAGTCCTTCAACATCCTTCTCTCCCCTTCTGATGATGAGTTAGCGACCAGAATGATGTACGAGGTCTTAAACACACCGTCCCTAGACTCGACAACATCAGTTCCACACGGGGAGTCTTCTAGTTCTTTAGGGGGAGCACTTGATATAAGTGACTCCTCCTCTGACGATGAAGAAGTGGAGACTGAACAGGTGAACCGGGAGGAACAGGTTCCTACTACTGCAAGTACGCAAGCATTTGATGTTGATGCCTCTAACACTTCAGAACCTCACACTCCCACTGCCTCAGATGCTGAAACTGGTGTTCACAATCAGAATAATGAGGTAGTTGTTCCCACCACTCCTGGATCATGACTAAATGTTTATCATCCTTTGGACAATGTCATTGGAGATGTTCGATTAGGAGTACAGACCAGAAATCAACTATACTCAGCTAATTATGCCTCAGTCATGGAAAAGGGATATCTTCACGACGGTGCTTATCGATGTTTAGTGTCTCAGTTTGAGCCAAAATATGTTAGTGAAGCATTAAACGATGAGGCATGGGTAAGTGCGATGCAAGAAGAACTCCTACAGTTCAAGAAGCTAGGAGTATGGACCCTTGTGGACAGACCAAAAGGTGCTAAAGTCATTGGAACTAAATGGGTCTTGAAATGCAATAAAGACGATCAAGGGGTAATAATTCGCAACAAGGCTCGACTTGTCGTTCAAGGTTTTAGACAAGTCAAAGGAATCGATTATAATGAAGTGTTTGCACCTGTGGCAAGGATGGAAGCAATCCGTATCTTCCTAGCCTATGCCTCTTACATGAAGATCAAAGTTTATCAATTACATGTAAAGAGTGCATTCCTTCATGGTAAAATGCGGGAGACAGTGTACGTCAGTTAACCTGAAGGATTTGAGGATCCGTATCATCGGGACAGAGTTTACAAACTAGATAAGGCTCTCTACGGGCTCCATCAAGCCCCAAGAACATGGTATGAGAAGCTCTCGATTCATCTTGTGAAACACGGCTTTCGCAGAGGAGTGATTGATTGTACACTGTTCATCAAAGACAAGGATGGTGACTTACTGCTTGTACAGATTTATGTTGATGACATAATCTTCGGTTCCAAAAAAGAAGATCTATGTAAAGAATTTGAAGCAGTAATGAAAGCTGAATTTGAGATGAGTGCCATGGGAGAAATGAAGTTCTTTCTCGGGTTACAGGTGGATCAGACATCAAAGGGGATATTTCTACATCAGACCAAGTATGTAGGTGATATTCTCAGTCGGTTTGATATGGAGAATGCTTCGGCAGCTGGGACTCCACTGGCTACAAACCACGATGTGACACCCGACGACAATGGTGATCTGGTGGATGCCACCATGTACCGAGGAATGATCGGATTCCTCATGTACCTCACTGCCTCATGACCTGATATCATGTACGCGACGTGTCTATGCTCCAGATATCAGGCAAAGCCGAAAGTCAACCATCTCATAGGAGTCAAAAGGATATTTCGTTATCTGAAGGGTACTCCAACACTTGGGTTGTGGTATCCTCATGACGATGACTTTGAGCTTACAGCGTATAGCGATTCGAATTATGGCGGCTGCAAAATAAACTACAAGTCAACTTCAGCAGGATGTCAATTCTTTGGGAGAAGATTAGTCACGTGGCAGTGTAAGAAGCAGACATCGGTTGCTCAGTCAACTTGTGAAGCTGAATATGTTCTGCTGCAAGCTGCTGTTCACAAATCATCTAGATTCAACAGCAAATGCGGGACTACGGTTTGAAATTCTCTAACACTCCTATATTTGTTGATAATTCTACTGCTATAGCTGTAACTAAAAATCTTGTCCAACATCCTAAAACCAAACACATCGGAATTAAATATCACTTTATACGTGATTGTTTTGAAAAGAATTTAATCGATGTTGTTAAAATTAATACGGACTTTCAACGCGCTGACCTCTACACAAAAGCGTTTGATAAACCAAGATTTTTATATATGTTAGAGGTCAACGGAGTGAAAAACAAATGTGAAGTGATTCCAGAATATGACAGTACATAGTCCGACGAGTAGAGTTATTTTTTATTTTTTATTTTCTTTTATTTTTCTTATTTTAATTTCTGTTTCTATAAAATCCAAAACTCAAAAAATATTTTCGGTTTTAGAATTTTAGGGGGAGAATAGGTTAGAGTAGTACTAAATTAGTTGTTTTATTTAATTGCTTAACAAAAAAAACATAACGAGGGAGGAGGACAGTCTAGCTAATAGAAACGAGATCGTATCTGTGATACTGATTCAATGTTTATGGAAAATGATAGTACAACGGAAAAAAAGTTTGGGACTTTAAAAGAATTTAACTGATTAAGATGCAAAATTCGAAGTATAAATCTGAGAAGTCCAAGCAAAATAAAAGGAAAAATGATAGTAAAACTAGTATGCTACTAAGGTAACATAGAGAAAATAGACCTAGAGGTTGCTAGTTCATTATATGATGTGTCGGTAGATTCAACTAGATGAGTAGACATCATTGGTGATTTAAATTCAAACTAAATTGTTCAACTTGCTGTGGGTATCCATCTTATCCTTGGTTAACACAATCAACGTAGTTCCAATAAGGGGTGATGAGCAAATAAACGCCACAAATGTGTGCGGATGACCATAAAAAGAGCAAAGCACGAAAAAAATGTGTAAGCGCTATCAAGCTGATAACAAATGTTGTTGGTCCGTTACGTGCAAAAAGAAAAGAAAAATGCTCTAACAAGAAGATAGGTTGTGTGCCTCTCTGCTGTGCGATGGCACTGACCTGAGGATAAGCATACCCTAAATATTCTAGAATTCATTGTTGTTTACGCTTATCTGCTGTGCGATGGCAATGACCTGAGACTTAGCATCTCTTTGAAAGCTCTTAGAATTGTTTCTTCTTGTCAAAATACCCGTAGACCGCTCAAAAATCTCCTGAGGAATGTTGATTACCATATAAGTGTCCCAAATGATTTGATAAACCTGCTAATGACTCTCGATGATAACAAGAATCTAGCATCAAAAGGCTTTGGTAAAATGTCCCAAATGATTTGATAAACCTGTATGATTCCATAATGAATCGTTCCAGTTATGATCAAAGTAACTTGACGCTATACTGTCCAGGAAGAAAAATCTGGTAGATACTTATCTTAGGATCTCAACCTCACACAAAATACAAAATTATGTTTTAGGTTTGTTTTATTTCTAGTTGTTTAATTTAGTTAATTTCAGTTAATTTAGTAGTTAAATGTCAGACTACGCATCGGAAGTCAATCTGGGATTCACTCACTAAAAGGGTCACGTCTGAGGTGACCAATGGGGTTTTCAAATGTAAAAGGATCACGTCTGAGGTGATCAACAGTTTTTCTTAGTTAAAATGGTCATGTCTAAGATGATCAATGGTCAAAATGTCTTATCAATAAGTAAAAGGGCTAAGTGTATGAATGGTCATAAGGTCAAACTCATAAGTATGAGCCATTCGCACGACTGGACCATGAGTATGGACCAGTCGTACGATTGGACCATACGTATGAGCCCAATCGCACGACTAAACCACAGTATGGACCAGACGTGCGATTGGACCATAAGCATGGGTCAATCCATGCGATTGGATCATTAGAATGAACCAATCGCCCGAATGGAGGTGACCGAATGAGACAGTCGCACGACTGAAACCTAGTCGCACGACTGAAGGTGACCGACTGAGCCGCTCGCACGACTGAGCCTCAGTCACACGAATCAACAGTGCGATTAGCTTTAGTCGCACGACTGAAAGAAACCCTAGTATAAATAAGGGGGAGTCGGTCGCAGACACTCATCACCCCCCAATCGCTCTCTCTTCGCACGAATTGTACCGTTACGTTGCCAAATTTTCGATTGAGTGCTCTAGACTGATTATTGTTGCTTCTAACGATTTCTCTTAATTATACAGGTAATGTGTGACGCTATCCACTCAAATATTCATCAAATCGTGCCCTAAATCGACTTAATTTAAGCCCTAACAAGAACCGACACTTAGTTCACAAAATAAACCTATAAAACTAAGTAAGTTGCAAACTTAAAATGTGTTAGATGTTAGTTGGAACGATTGCGAGTCTAATGAGCCAAACCATAACGTCTAACATCAAGTTTTGCTCAAGATTTTAATTTGAATGGAAAAACAGACTGTCCTGCAAATGGACCTACTGATGAACCTCAATCGCACGACTGAGCTGGGCGAATGGCACAATCGCACGACTGAACCATGCGTACGAGTTCAGTCGCACGACTGGTTCAACCGCATGGGATAGCATACGACTATGCCAAGTCGCATGCTCAATAGCACGAATGACCTCAATCGCACGACTCAGACTCAGTCGCACTGTCCATTCGCACGACAGAATAGAAGGATTCAAGTCCAATAAATTCTAATGTCATTCATTTACACACACTCTTACGTTTATCTATCTTGTGTTACAGCAGCATGGCGAGTCGGTGGACGATGAGCACAAAGCACAACATATGTGCTCATCTAGACATTACGTCCCAGAACGCGTCTGAGTTCGCGGGAATTATTACATTTCTATGGAGATCGAGGATTTTCAAAGCTATCTCCAGTCCGTGCACACCATACAGATCGATACAGCAGGCTTTCTGGGAAAGCACGGTTGTAGATAGGTCCTTAGAGCCTCACCGTATTAGGAGTTCCATCTTTGGTCAGGACATTGAGATCAGTGAGGAGGATTTGAGGACAGTCTTAGAGTTGGGAAATGATGGTGATTGCCCTACCAGACTGCATCCGTTAACAGTTCGAGGATGTTTTCTTCGGGCTAAGTACTCGGGGGACATAAACGTAGGTGTGCTCAATAAGAGCAACATGTGCCCTAAACTCAAGTACTTAGCCCATGTGCTGCTGAAGTGTATTGCCTCGAGGAAGGGCGGATTTGATGAGATGTCAGATCAGATCCAGAACGCGTATGTAGCTCTGGTGCTGAACCACCCGTTCAGCTTTTCGAGGATGATCTTCACCTACTTGGTGGAGAACATAGAGGCCAAAGGCAAGGAAGGCTTCTGCATGTACCCACGTTTCATTCAGATGATCATCGACCAGAAGCTTCCTTCGCTGCCCAAGGAGAGAGAGGATGCAGTTACACTAGAGGTGATGGATGATACTACCCTAGGGCGGATGAAGGTTTACCGGGGCAAGCAGGTGAAGCCCCCGGTAAGGAGATTGTTTGGGCATTTGGCCCGAGAGGACTACGTGGCGCCTGCTAGGAGAAAGTGGCAAAACGATGATAGTGACTCAGATTCTGAGCCGATTGTGCTCCCATCCGACGATTCTGATGATGATGATAGTGGTGATGGTGGAGATACTGGCCCCACCAATCTAGGGCCACTACCAGAGATGCTACATCTCCATCATCCACCCACGGAGGAGCTGATACGGAAGGATTCCATCAGGACTTCCGTCCTGATGAGGAGGAGGAATCTGATGAGGAGCCATTAGTTCGGACGGTGGACAGCAAGGTGGTTGCCACCGAGCGAGGGATTAGGGTGGTAGGTGGATGCCAGGGTGAGTCTGGGGAGGCTGATACTGATACATCTTACACCCCAGACTAGCCTAGCAGCCAAGGGGGAGCATCCTCCTCGAAGGGATCGAGGAAAAAGAGGATGGCTCAGCCGCACGGGATGAAGAGTAAGAGACGAAGATTCACTTTGATCACCACCTCTACCACCACCACCACCACAGCTACCACCACCACTACCACACCCTCCACCACTACTACCACACCACCCACCATTACTACCACACCTCCACCCTCCACTACTACAGCCATACCTCCACCAGTTATACCTATACCACCACCCATCTTTACCACAGCTACCATCACTACCACCACCATCCTCGAGCCGGACTTCATCTTAGGTCCCACTGAGCTTTGGATCCTCTCTTCCCTTCATTGGGTTAGAGGAACAGCTGGCCAATCTAAACCGGATTGTGCTTAAGCTGCTTGCTACTGATGAGCAACGAGCTACACAGCTAAACCAGCTGATGGAGCTCAATGCTGCTCAGGCTCAGCAGATAGCAGCTCAGAATCAAGAGATTGCTGAGCTTCGTGAGCTGCAGACTTCTTCAGTACAGAGGATAGATGATCTTGAGGCGAAGAACAAGAAGTTGATGCTACGACTCAAAGGCTCCAAAGATGAGCCCCTCAAGATCAGAGAAGGAGACGATGATGGTGATGATGATGATGATGAGGATGATGAGGATGATGATGATGAGACAGATGAAGAAGGTGATGGAGCTAAAGGAGAGGAGAAGGGAGGAGATGAGGATGAAGGAGATGATGCTGCTGCATCAGCATCCATACAGGCTAGAGAGCGACGGTCAAAGAAGGCTCAGGATCAGGGAGACTCATCCTCAGCCCTCCGGCTGACGAGCCTGCTATTCAGGGCAAAAGTAATGATTAGATATTTATGTATTTGAAAGCTTTTGTACTTGAATCATGTATTAAAATTTTGTACTTAATGTTATATATATTTAATGTTTAACTGTCTTGATTATTGACTAATGATTGATGTGTTACATGTTTAAATCAAGCAGATTAAACATCTCAAAAAGATGAATACGATGTTGCTCCCCTTCAGCAAATCAAGTCTCAACTCATAATGATTCTTGATTTGCAAGGGATTGTTAGATGGTTAGTGAGCTATACTCCCGAAAAAGGAGAAATCATTCATGACCTAACTGTCGAGCAACTTGCTGAGATGTTCAGGCTGAACCCGGACAAGATTTTCAAGGATGCTCCTACTTTTGAGGTGACAAGTGATGATGAGCTCAACGACATAGATGAAATCAAGATAGAGGATGTCACTGCTGACCATTATCCAGAGTACACTGACCGAGAGGGAAATGTAGTCCCCAACTTTGGTGATACTTTCGGCAGTGATACATTTGACAAGCTGGATCAAATGGAGAAAGAGACTGAGAAGACCAAGGGTCAAGCCCAAGCCTCAGACGCCGATGTTGACTTCAAAAAGGCTGAATAGGCGGCCTGTTTTGGTGAGATCCGAGCCATGCGTACTGCACAAAAGCCCAATGTCTACACCAAGCTATACAAAGTCAAGAAACACTTAAAGGTGTCAGGCAAGATTATTGCATGGGCTTATTTTGACGATCTAAATGTGTACGCAGTGAAAAGAGAAAAGGGCATAGAGTACCCTAGATTCCCACATGATCTAAAGACTCTCCCTGGTTTTGAGCTCAACCAGCTGGCACGCCTAAAGTTGTTGTATGCTGACCCGAGAAAGATGTCAGGCTGGTTTGAGGCTGCACTGAGGAAATAATACCACACTAGGTGGGTTAACTTCAGACCTCAACAACCGAAGAGGTGCATCAGACGGTCTGAAGTTGATCCTATTACTGGAAAGCCTAAGGTAGTGCTGAAGTGGAGTCCTCCGCGTACAATGTCCAAAATCCCTCTAAGGGAAATGCTACAAGACTTCACTCCACACTTCAAGTGGTGGTACTACGATTGGAGAACAGGTGAAGCGGTCATAGTCTTACAAAAGGAGAGCCAAATGGATACTATCCGGGTATTTGACCCTATGTGGCTGACTAACTTGTCTGCTGATGATGTATATACCTTATACAAGTGGCCACTATTCTATGACTCGCAGGATATCGTACAAGCCCTCCAGTTTCAAAACGTGATAAGACTCTGTTTTGCATTCGAGATACATGCCGGAGTTACAAGAGAGGAAAAGTACAAGAAATTTAAAGAGCTAATGAAGAATGTTAGACAATGATATAAACTAGGTCCAAGGGGGAGTTTGTTGATACATATTTACCTAGTTTAGGAGCATAATGTAAAATGTCTTTCATGTTTACATATATGTAATGAATCGTAGAATGAAATGAAATATGTGATTGATGCTTATATTGTTTAATGTTTCATTGTTTATTGTATCATAATACATATTGAACTAACTATATAGGTTTGTGGTTGTTTACATATTTCTTAGTCAAGAATGGTTGAGAAATGTGTTTAAACTTAATCATATGAAGTATTCATGCGAATGGACCATGCTAATGGACCATACACATGAACACTTCATGCTAATCGACTAGTCGCACGACTGAACCAGGAGACTAGATCAGTCGCACGATTAAGACATAAGATTGGCTCAGTCGCACGACTGAACCTCCAGTCGTGCGTATGGACCAATTGTATGATTCAGTCGCACGACTGAACCATACTAATGATTCAGTCGCACGACTGAACCATACTAATGGTTCAGTCGAATGATTGACAAACCCTAACTTATAAATACCACCTAATTCGTGGAAAAACAAAACACTTGAAGAATTTCGACTCACATACGTACCCTAGCCGTCCAGAGACCCTAGAGAGCCTGTTCCAACTTCATAGATCGCAGTTGATCGTGTTCTAATCGTTCATAACGTTTCATTAATCTCTAGATTGATCGAAACTGCGTTCTCACTGATTTGATCGCCAATCAAATAGGATTCCGCACTATTTGATTAGGTATACACGCATTATCAGTTAGTACTCCGTACATACACGGTCCTAACAGACCAAACTTGCCAAACCGGGAAAGCCCTTGAATGAGTGGGGGTATAAGAGGGGGAAGGCAGCCCACACCCTCCCCCACACTTGTGAAAATCATCCAAAGAGAAAAGGAGAGAAAGAGGGTTCAAGCTTCGTTTTTTCTTGGTTTCGAGCGCCAAAGTTGAGGTGTAGCGGGTTAGATTGAAGCTCTACTCAACGGGGTTGTTTGTGTGAGTTCTAGGACCCCTCGTTTACATGTTTTCAACTGATTTGGGGCTGGAACACATAGTAAAACCCGTTTTTGAAGTGTGTGTGTTGAACCCGTGTGTATGTGTTTGTGTGTGATTCGAGTGGGGTTTGATTTTGGGCTTCTGTGTGCTTGAATGGTGTTGTGTTAGGTGTTTCTAAGGTTTAGGATGGTTGATTTGAGCTTAGAACTGGTTTGGGAGGGCTTGGAGGCCGAAAATTGCAGTTTGGGTTCGGGGAAGAACTGCATTCTGCATCGGTTAGGGCTATGTGACCGAATGGCATTTGACTGGAGATCATGAGACCGAAAGAAATGCGACTGAAGTCCATGCGCATGGTGCCATGCGATTGAGGTCCATACGCATGTGAGTCGTGCGACTGAGATCCATACGCATGGAAGTCATATGACTGAAGTTCATGCGCCTGTAAGGTATGCGATTGAAGGTTATACAACTGAGGCCCATGCGCCTGGAGGCCATGCGACTGTGGTTCATACGCACGAAGGTGATGCGACTGAAGCCCCTACGCCTGAAGTCATGCGACTGAAGGCCAAACGGATGGATGCTATGCGACTGAGAGTCCATACACATAGGTATTCATTCGCCCATAGTGTCCATACGCATAGGTGTCCATTCGCCTAAGTGTTCAGTCATACGCCTAAATAAGGCTCATGCGTCCGAAAGAACTTAGTTTATTATCTGATTCTCGAGAGGAAAGGGTAAATGTAGGCTTCGACTTGGAAGATTCCCGGAGGTTTACGTAAGTTGACTTTTGATGTCATAGATGATATGTTGGGCATGTATGATGTATGATTGATGCTTATGCATGATGGTATGTATGGTGTATGTTATGTATGTATGATGATGCCCTGTATGGTGATGTTGTATGTTTATGTTTATGTTCCTATCATGTATGATTATTTTCCATGGCTTAACGTTGAATGTTAATGAATGAAATGAAAAGTATTATGTAACGTGAAGCGGAAGATAATGAAAAGAGGAACGTAACGAAAGAATGCATGCATTAATGAATGAATGATGGTAAACGTTGTGTGGGATAGCTACCCCAAAAGGATGCACATCGGGGTCGAGGCCTTCTTTCTTTGGGATTGACGATTTGATGGAACCTTTTTCGCTTTCCCCCTAGATACTGTGGTCAGGCTGCTATGCGCCATGACAGGGGGTCTATGATAGACCTCGACCCAGTATCCGCTTTATGCATGACGGTGGGTATAGCACATGACAATGGTACACCTGAATTTCCCCTAGGTACTGTGGCCAGGCTGCTGTGCGCCATGACGGGGGGTCTATGATAGACCTCGGCCCAGTACCCGCTTTATGCACGACAGTGGGGGTAAAGTTCATGGTTTTGGATGGAATGTAAAGAATGTAAAGACGAACGTATGAATGAAAGTTAATGAATGACTGATGAAGATAATAGTAATATTATCTATGTGTACGTATGATGTGTGATCACGTGCGATAGTAATGAAAATGCTTTAATGAATGAAAGGTAATGTAATGTTTTTATAAAACTAGAACTCACTCAGCAATGCTGACTTTTATGTGTTTCTAGTTGGCAGGTAAGGTTGCTGAGGATGGCACGGGGCGGCTACTAGGCTCATTTTGGATGGCATCCATATTTATAATGCTTTTGTGATGTAATGCAACAAGTATTTTGTAATTTGATAACGATGTATTATTTTGCAAAAGCTTTTATGACGAAATGGAATGTCGTTTTAAGGTTTCCGCTGCGATGTTTCTTCAAGTTAATGAAATTATATGTTTTATGTGCGATGATTTACCAGCTGTAAGCGTCCCGGGAACGGGGCATTACATTTGAACACCTTTGTATACATTGAGCTAGTACGCTCAATCTTGTATATCCAATCTTTAAAATCCATTTGATAATTGAAACAAACATCTAATGATATGAAGTGTATGCATATGATGTAAATAGGTGGCTTTAAGGCGGTGAATCCTAACATACTTTTTGAATATTCTATCTTATATATATACATTTTAACAAGTTGACTATTTAAGAAAAAATCAAAAGCATTTTCCTTTAAATCCTCAAGTAAGTAGACAAACCATAAAATCAAAGAAGTAAAAGGGAAATGATGTTGAATTTTCCTTATATAGTCAACATATTCAAATACTCGTTTTAAAGTGAAGACAATCTAAAATTTATCTCTATTAGATAATTTTCAGATGTGCATATTCTAAAAGGCATCAGAAATGAATACACACACACACATATATATATATATACATACACACACACACACATATATATATATATATATATATATATATATATATATATATATATATATATATATATATATATATATATATATATATGTATATGTATATATATATATATTACATATGTATAATATTATGAAATATGTAATTATATGATTATATATAATTATAGGTATTAATATAATAGAGAATGGTTCAGATAAAAATAATAAAATTTCTAAAAATAGTAAAAAGAATTACGGACCACTGATCTAATAAATCCTACAAATGAAAAAAATTCATGGATGGCACATCAGTGAACTTTAAAACTTAGATAAGCTAGAGGGGTAAAGTTCAAAAAATTAAAAAATAAAAACCATCATTATTGATTTTTTAAAGCTTCACCATTATTTTAAAACTAAAATAACTTTTTTATATGATTATATATTTTTTAAATTAAACCCAAAAATTGACCATTTTCTAATAATTAAATTGAGTATTAACTTTTTTAGAGTTTTTTTTATTAAAGTTGATAACTAGGTATACATAGAGCTATGCATTTTCATATACATAATCGTGCATAAAGTGTGTGTTTTTCTAATGTATAACTATGTGTTTTCAATTATGCATCCAGAACGTTCATGTGTTTTCACATCCAACCATCATGTATTTTCACTTTCAAAATATCAACACGTAATTACCCTTGCCTCTTGCTACATTTGACATGTTTCTCACCCTTTTAGGAACTTTATTATTTTTATAACTCTTTCCTACATAAATAAACACAAACACACACACACACACATATAAATATATATATATATATATATATATATATATATATATATATATATATATATATATATATATATAGGGTAGGATCTTTTCAGGACTCCTAAAGATCGTGAGAACTCCGAGAACTAATCCTAACCATTGATTATTTTTTATTAAAAACATTTTTAAATAATTCCGAAGGGGTAAATTAGTCTTTTCATTGTATGCATTAAATATCGTTTTTAATAAATCATGTTTTAATTTGGTAACTTACAAAATTAGAATAATTATCATAATTTCATCAGTTACATTTTTTGATTTTGTTTTTTTTGGTTGATCAAATTTTGCTCCGATTTCTTTCATCCGAGTACAAAGATAATGTGTATATTTTTTTGTTTGATTCTTCTTTTTAGAATTAAACACTGAAGAATTGATTCTAAGAATCAAGTTTGCTTTTGAAATTGAATTTCTTTAAGGTAAGATTTAGTTTTTATTATTTGTATATAATTTTATCTTTATGAATATCCTTCAATATCATTCCAATTATTTGAAACAATAATCTTAATATTGTGTTTGCTATAAATATTTGTTACTATTTCATGAACGGCGAATCATATTTTTGCAGATTTGAGTTTTTTTTTTCAAGCTTCATTCAAGATGTCGACTTTTGAGGAGATGATTCTGGACGTTGCGGTTGAAGAAGAAAATCAAAATGGTATTGATCAAAACGTGAATGAAGTTATTCTTGTTGAGGGAGGTAACAATGGATTCCGTAATGAACGTAAGAGGAAGCGGTTTTGCCGTTATTGTCGTGCTTTCTCTTATCATGATGCTAGGAATCGTCCTATGAAGCAAGTTTAGTTATATGCTATGGTGATTATGAAAGATCGTTTATTGTTCAATAAGAAAGCTTTTTTTTATTTCCAGCCTTCATGCCTAATTTTGATTCTGTAATGGATGCATTTTTAGTTTTTAATATGTTATGTTAATGTTGATCTGAATTGGTATTAAGTTACGATGTTGTTGATGTTTGTGTTGTATCATTGATCTACATATACGAAAATGTAATTAGTCATTAGTCATCCCCACATCAATCTGTAATGATTTTATGTTTACAATTGTATAAGAGTAAATGAACCAAAATATTTTTAAATGCTTATGTGATTGTATTCTAAAATTTGTGTCACCCCCGTAAATACCTTAAAAAAATTAACCGAAAGGTCCTCTTATGTTTTGTTCCTTTTAATTTGTTTCACCCGTAAATACCTTAATGTCATACAGAGTTTTTTTATGATGGCATGTTAAATGAATATGAAAGATATAATATAAGGTATGTTACTTTTAGTTACATTAATTTTATTGTACTTGATATCAACATCACATGTAGTATGTTTATCGATGAATATGTCCAGTTGCTAATCTTTACGTGTATGTAAATATGGTAATAGATATGATATTCAATTAATTGTTTCTTCGTGATGTTGATATTTTTTAGATATGAATGACGAAGCGATGGATGAGTCAATCAGTAGTAATTTCTTTCACTCACCCAACGGTACAAAGTTTTGGATTCCCAATGTTTCCGACCAATATAAACCTGTTTACGGTACCGTTTTTAATTCTTGGGAAGACGTGCTATGTATGTACCAATTATATGCTGAAAGATCTGGTTTTGATATAAGATTATCAACAACAAAAAAAAACTCAAGGTGTTGTTACTCATAAATACATTCTTTGTAACAAGTCTGGTAAGCCACGTGGGGAGTCTTTTGATTCTAGGGAATTTTACTCATCTTCCCAACCTTCAAGGACATCCAACATAAAGGTCACTGATTGTCCTACTTGCATACGTGTAAAGGCCGTTCAAGGAACATCAAAATTTTTTGTGTATCACTTTGTCGAGAAACATAATCATGGCCTTGTATCAATTGATAATATTGATCTGACTAGGAAACGCCGACAATTGAACTTCAATGATCAGGTCTATATACATAGAGCACGGGCTGCTAAGGTTGGGCCTAATGTTGCACATAGACTTCAATCAGCAATTAAAGGTGGGCAACATTTGGTACGTGGTACCGTTATAGATTACAAAAATTTCAATAGAGATATAAGAAAATTCATAGGTAACAGGGACGCACAGATGATAGTCAACACTCTTAATGACCATCATGTCAATTGGGAAAACTTTACCTTTGTATGTAAAGCCGATGATTGCGAACTAAGATCTTAATTTTGGGCTGATGATGTGGCGAAAACCAATTACACTGCGTTTGGTAGCGTCATAGCTTTTGACGCCACATACAATACCAATAAGTAGGTAACTTACTTAATCCGAGCAATACCATCTCTAAAAAAATTTTTCATTTGTTTTTTGCATTTTAGATATAATATGATTTTCGTTCCATTTACCGGGGCTGATCATCATAAAAAGTGTGTCACTTTTGCGGTTGGTTTGCTATATGACGAAACTATAGAATCGTATACTTGGTTATTGAAATGTTTCTTGGAAGCACATGGTAATCAACCTACGTTGGTTCTCACGGATCAAGACCCAGCAATGAAACAAGCAATTGCAAACGTCTTCAAAGATTCTATTCATCGGTTATGTATGTGGCATATTACAAAGAAATTACCATCAAAGGTTCTGAACCTATATTCAAACTCATTAATTTTTTAAGACACCAATTTTACATATATGTAAAACACATGAGTTTCATCGTGTGTTATGTTTCTGCACACATATCACTAATTAAATTAATCAATTATTAATGTTTATCATATTTACTTTTTTACTAGGTGGCTGGAGAACTAAATTATAATAAAAAAATCAAACGTGCTATTCATAAGCTCGTATGGAATGTTTTTATAGAACCTGATGTAATTGAGGAGCGTTGGCATTTGTTAATGAAAGAGTACAACCTAACTGATCACGAATGGTTGACTGATATGTTTGCAATCAGAGAACAATGTGTTCCTGTATATTTTAAGGATATTCCATTGTGTTGTTTAATGAAGACGACGTCTCGATGTGAAAGTTCAAATTCTCTTTTCAAACTAAAGGCTAGTGGCTCTAACAATCTGGTGGACTTTCTTCTTTGCTTTGATTCTACTGTTGAAGGTCAACGTTACGAGCAGAGGAAACTTCAACATGCTTCCACCACAACCTCACCTTCATTACGTACACTTCTGCAAATAGAGAAACAGGCCGCCGAGGTTTACACCCGTACTATTTTCGATGAGGTTCAGAAGGAAATTTTCAAATCTGTTTGGATGTGTTCTATATCTACTTGTGAAGAAGTTAATGGTGGTAAGTCTTACGTCGTGTCTCAGAACAAAGATGGTTCTGGCTTGGTTGGTCATTACAAAGTAAGTAGTTTTTTCATCCTATGTTAAGTATTATTAGTCTTAACTAAATAATTACGTTGACAATTTTTTTATGTTGTAGGTGACATTGGATTTGTCAGATCATTCCGTGACGTGTTCATGCATGATGTTTACAAGGATTGGATATTTATGCAGACATGTATTCTGTGTTTTTAAAAATCAAAACATAAATCGTATTCCTGGAGAGTACATTTCTAAACGATGGATGACTAATGCATTACCTGATAACATTTTTAGTCTATCCAACAGATATGGTGTGGTTAACAATGAAAGATGCAGGCTAACAAATGAGGTGTTTGAATTAGTCGAAAATGCACAGAACGTTTAGGGGGTGATACAGAACGTCTTAGGAAGTTTGTTATTAAAATGAAAGAAATCAAAGACCAAATATATCAAGATGTTCCATACTTAAGTACCCGCCAAAACAAGGGTGTTGTTATTAAAGATTTGGTTGGGCAATCCCAGGAAGAGGATTTATCTTACAATCCACCACAGGGGATCCGCAACAAAGGTAGCGGTACGTGTAGACAATTGATTGGTCCTGGGGAGAAAGCAATCACCAAAAGTCAAAAACCAAAGAGGTTATGCAGGACATGTCTCAAATACATAAATAATCATGACTCTCGTAATTGTCCTATGAAGAAAAAAGGGGCCAACGAACAACAAGAACCGGAAGTGATTGAGGATGAAGATCAGTACTAATCCCATTAGAGCCTTACTCTTTTCTTGTTTATGTTGTTCTAACTCTATGGATTTTTTTGAGTATGATGTTATATTTGTTTTTTCAGAATAAATAAGTGGGATGTTTTTTTAAATTTGGTTAAGATATATGTGTATATAATTATTACGTGTACGTAATTAAACACAATATAAATGCCATACAACTATTGATTTTATATAATCACCATGTGTATATAATTTTACATATACGTAACTAAAAAGAACCTACATGTAAAACAAATTCGCTCAGAACACAATAAATTTACTATGTTTAACTTTCCAAGTACTTACTAAAACTACACGTTGTAAATTCAAAAATAGCACATTCTCTCATGGTTAATTTATTACATATCATATTAGGTAAATAATTTCTTCCAGCAACTTATATATTATTAGTAAAATGTTAATGTGTACTTTTATGCTTTATTTGTAATTTATGAGTGACTTATTCAGTCCGTTACTAACATTATGAAACATCATTGTTTTTACATATACGAAAATAATCATGCTCTATGCACAACAACATTTTTTATATAACAGTTAATCTGAATTATTTTGACATTACCTTTTTATTTTTACCAACAGGAACCAATTTACATACACCTTATCTTTACTAAGGTCATACCTATCAATCATTATGAATCACGCATTCTTAGCATTACTTCATAATATGTAACTGAGAACATGAATAAAAAATTTACTACAATCTACCCCTTAACTCACGCAGATCATTTTATAATGTTAAACTTTCCCACTTAATAACATTTTCGAAATCACCTAATCATAGATAAAAGTAAACATGTTTTATAATCCACCAAAATGAAACAGTCATACATTTAACAATCCACCACATTATATGTTCCTTTAGAGACACAAGTCATTACCATTATCTTATCAACCACATGGGAGTGGAAATAACCTACTACTACTTAACACCTTGACTCAAACATTATCTTATCCTTGTGTTTGTTAGCTTCTGATAGCAGGATACGATACGCATATTTAACCCTAAGCTTTCTTAATTGACCATCCTCTCTCGTTCCTTCCTTTAAGAATCCGCACGTCCATCTTTTCACCTTACTACCCATATATGTTTCCATATGACGCATAACAAACACCCCACAGTCTATTAGGTTGTTAATTGTAGCCCATGATAGATGTTTCTTCATGGGTATGGATCTTGACATTTGGATGTACTTCACGTTTCCTACTCGACACAAATACTCAACAAAAATGTGTTTCTGCAGTTAACAACAAACACATAAATCATTAAACATATAAATTATTACTTCAAAATACAATATTAATAAGATAATTTTACCTATTATTTACATACACATAATATTCAAATGTCACACTTTACATCAACCTGTAATAGGGGTACTTTGTAACACCCGGTTATTTGTTTATTTTGAAGCCGACGAAAGAAGAAAAGAAATAAAGTCCAAAGTCGAGGGACCAAACTCGCCAATGAGAGAAAGTTGGGGAAGTGGGAGTATTTAAGGGAGAGGGCAACCCTTACCCTCTCCCCACACCCACCAAAATCAGCCAAAGAAGAGAGAAGAGAAAGAGAGGAAGAGGTGTTGGTTCGAGTGGCCAAAATCGTTAAGGAGCGAGTCAAATCGAAGCCCTTGTCGTAGTGCTCGTTTGTGTGAGTTATAGGACCCCTCCTTTAAACGTTTTTGAATGATTTGGGGCTGGAAAACATCTGAAAATCGGGTTTTTGAGTGTGTACATGTTTGACCCGTTTGTGTATGTGTATGTGTGTGTATGATGCGTTTGAGTCTTGATTGTGAGCTTAGGTGTGCTTGAATGGTGTTGTGGTATGCATCCTTAAGGTCTAGGATGGTCGATTTGGGCTTAAAATGGGTGTAGATGAGTTTGGAGGCCGAAAACCCTCGGCTGCAGTCGGGATGGGCTGCATTCTGCATCAGCTAGGGCTAGGCGACCGACTGGAGGCCGAATGGAGGCCATACGGCCGAATGAGGTGCGATTGATGCCCATCCGCACGATTGAGGTCCATTTGCATGAATGGAGGTTCATTCGCACGATTGAAAGCCCAATCGCATGGAGGTCATGCGATTGAAGGTCCAGACGCATAAGTGTTCATCCGCATCAGTCCCATTCGCATGAGGTCCATCCGCATTAGTCCATTCGCACGATTGGGTGTTCATTCGCATGAGTGTTCATCCGCGTTGGTTCATTCGCATGATGTTCAGTCGCATGGAGGCCATGCGACTGAAGGGTGTCCATACGCCATAGGGTTGTTGCACCTGAGGAGAAGTGTAGTATAACTTCTGACTTTCGGGGGAAAGTGCAGATGTAAGTTTTGACGTAAAGGTTCCCGTAAGTTCATGTAGGGCGACGGTTGAGGTCTTAGAGTGCATGTAGGGCATGATGATGATGATGTTGCATGTTTATGCATGATGCATGTTATGTATGTATGATGTTGCCATGTATGACGTGATGACTATGCATGTTAATGTTCCTTATTATGATGTATGTTCATCTTTCCTGTGGCTTTACGTGTTATGATAATGAATGAAACGAAGTATTATGTAACGTAAAGTGGAAGATAATGAAAAGTGGAAGATGATGAATGCATGCATTATTGAACGAGGAAAGTAATGAAAGTCTTGCAAGTATTGGATATCGAGGTCCTTCTTTGTGATCGACCATTTTTATAGAACCTCTACCGCTTACCTTTAGTACTGCGGCATACGCTCAGCTGTTCATTTATTGACTTCGGCCCACTAGCTAAATAGTTCGGGGTGTAGCATATGGTATTGGTACGGAAGATATCCGATACGCAAAAAAAGATATAAAGATGAATGAACGAATAAAGAAGATAATATAACTATTATCTATGTGCATGTATGATGTATGATCGCATGAAAGAAAAGAATGGTTTTAACGAAAGAAAAGTATATTTTATTTTATAAAACTAGAACTCACTCAGCAACACTGACTTTGATGTGTTTCCAGTTGGCAGGTAATGATTGCTGAGGATGGCACGAGGTGGCTACTCATCTCTTTTGGGATGGAATCCATTCATTTAATGCTTTTGTGATGTAATGCAACAATATATTTTCTAACCGATTAACAGTGTATTATTTGGCAAAAGCTTTTATAACGTAATGAGATGTCCTTTTGAATGTTTCCGCTGCAATATTTTCCTAAGGCAAATGTAATTATACGTTTTATGTGCGATGAGAATCCAACTGTAAGCGTCCCGGGAACGGGGCCTTACATACTTCTATGTTTAAATGACTAATTTCTCTTATTATCAAGGTATACATAACACCTACGTAACAGGTACAAAACTAGTAATTATGTATATGTAAATTTGGCAATTATAGTCTTCACAAGAATAGGTTCATTGTGTACCTAACTTTTTCATATACGTAAACTTATTCATTAACACAAAACACCTCCGCAAACACATTCACAAAATCAACTTAAGTTTATATAAGATAGGGAGTTTAATATGGCAAATTAATGATAGTCATAATTTTAAATTCATATAAGTTGGATGTACATATAGCAATGAAATTATTTCTTACCACTTCGTTAACGGTGCTCTTCTTATGATAACACGCATCATCCTCAATTCTTACGAAGCTTCTGCACTCATGTACGTTGTCTATTACTTCTATTGCTGAATAATGCAAATCAAAGCACACTAAGTAGTAGTGTTCATTCTCCAAGATTGGGAACATGACAACATCATATTCACTTAATGTGTAATCACTTTCATCTCCACCAATAAATGTCTTCAGATTGTTTTCGAACTCTTTAAATCTCATATTATCATCAAGTCTTGAGTCCCATAGAAGTGCATCGGTCTACATCAGTTTTACATTACATTAATGTATCATTTTAAAGTCATCATATATCACTATATGAGATCTAAATGTAACCACTTACTATTACACCGGTGTGCATGAACAACCTATATTCAGATTCTCTGCTCCTGTTCCTTTCTTCAAAGTTTAACACCACGGCCCAGCAGTCAATAACGTTGGAAACAAGCCTTTCTTCATGTTGTAATGATATCAGCAAAAATCTTTTCATAACAACCCTGTTGTTTGTCTCGAATATATCATCCCTTGTGTAGATACATCCAAAATGATAAGTAATAACCAATACACGTTATAAGCACAATAGATTACAAATACTTATAAGAATTTTATAAATGCCAGATAATCTAAATACGTACTGAAATTCATTTTGGACTTCCCTCTGTTCGTCAACTTCTCTATCTACATTCACCCTACATTTATAAATAACCATTCAGACAACGTATTCCTGGCGTATTCATTAACATGTAAACGTGGAGAAATAAATTAAATAATCTACAATTACCTGTCTTTCTCAAGTCCCCTCATAAGATAGCTCAAAACTTTTCGTTCTTCATCAGAAATACCTTTCTTCATGTCAATCAGCCTGATTATGTATGGTGATCGATTTACATCTGCAACTTTCTTCACCCTACACGGCCTCTTCCTATCTTCACATCTAAATTCTCCCAATTTTTTACGTTCATCACTTTCTCGCATAATTTCTTTACCTTTTAATTGTAACATATTTTCGGCTTCCTCAAAATCTTGCGTCAATCCCAGACTAAAATTTGGTTCCGGTGTTCTCACATCATTACCGCTAAACTTCATACCCCCGAATGCATTTTTTTTAATACTGTCCTCTACCCAATCTGCAAATTTACACACTGCCTGGGTTGTAGAAATATATGGGTCATCTACCCCAGTGTATTCCACCAATAGACTCTCACTACTTGATTTAATCACAACCACGGATTTTTTTGACTTTGTAACTTCGGCATTGCTTCTTTCAAAGTTTATGTTCTCATCATCGCGACTTATATCTTCTTCTTCCACTTGGTCTCCACCTTTCCCACTCAACTCATCCAGATTGACATGACTACTAAAACATTCCTTGTATCTTTCTTTCAACTCTAGTACATCAGAACATTTAGGATACTCTTTGACACTTTCAACGATTAATTTCTCAAACTTTTCCTTTTTTGTCAAAATAGAATCCAAAATCATCTTCATCTTGGCAATTTTAACCTTGACAAAAGAAAATAAACATCATCTAAAAAGAAATATGTAATATTAGGATGTGTAAACAACCCATATTCAAGTAGCACAATTAAAGTATATATGATAATTTAATGTTAACTTTTTATAAACTGTTATACATATATGTAAATTACCATAAACCAAATGTTCAACCAACTCAATTTACTACATTTTAACGTATCTTATATTAGTATTTTATGACATGTATATAAAATGTATTACGAGTATGAAATCAAATTAATCCACTTGTATCGCATAACTAAATTCACATATCTAGATACCAACATATATGTCTTTATATATAATTTTCATTAATTATTACGTTACCTTTAAAACACTTCTGTCACTATCTTCAACAAAATTTCCATCTTCATCATCTTCATCCGAGCTGCCCGACATTGATTCACAATAATCATACAAGTTCCGCATGACTCCTTTTCCAAATCCACCCATTTCAATCTCCATCTCCTCTCTCCTTCCAAGATTTTTAAATGTCCAAAATTTTAATGGACTCATTGTGCGTTCATCGTCGAAACCACGACAAATTGTTGAATCTACGTATAAAAGCTGCATTAAAACCCAAGAAATTAATTTCATGATGTTAAATTTAATTATAAAATAAACTATCATAATATGTACGTTACTAATAAAAAAACGAATACTTCATTGTCTAATTTTTTTATTCTATTGTCAAACAATGTAACATAAACATTATTGTACATCACATTGGATATTTTAAAATCATTAAGTTACGTACCGTCAAAATCGACAAGGCTCCACAAATTGTGAATCAAAATCCCTCCTTCTCCATTTCTTTTTACACTTTTTAATCTTAGAAACTATGTAACTGCACCAATTAATTTTTCCTATTTCCATATCCTCAGTTATGAGATCAACAATCTCTAACATACACTTACCGTTCACATGACACTCAACAATTGTGTTAGTAAACAAAACAATAAAATCAATCTTGAACATGATCCCGTCATCATCATCAGATTCACTTATCATCCTCATAATATCTTGTTTCTCAATCATTTTGGTTTTATACCTACTCCTCCACCGAACGGCAATAGGCATCCAACATTCTTGTTTCCCCAATGCAGGATCGGGTTTGTCACTTAAACACTTGTAATTCTCTCAAACTCGCTTATAATAACACTCAAATCAGATGAAGCAATGCCTTTTAACAAGAGTTGATAATAATATAATAAGTAATCAAAGGAACAAGCAGAAATATATTTTCAAGGTACTTGTATATATTACTTCTCAACTCAAGATTACAAGACACTTACAAGCATTTAACAAGATTTACAATGAGAAACTATATATACTAGATCCTACAGCCGGTTATACTTGATACCAGCTAGAAACCTAAGACTAAAGCATATACTACAATGCTATAGTTAAGGTATCTTAGATAAAGTATTATCTAAGATATGGTAGTCATGACATGTCCATGACTTACCTTTTGTCACCAACTAAAGATGGCAACTGTACTTAACATGAAAAGGTAAACAGTAGATTAAAGTATGGTCAACTACATGGCTTTTGAGAAAACGCCATGCAGTATATCAGAGATTTGCAGCGGAGTGTCAGACAGGCCATACTTATGTCAACTGGATAATAGGAGTGTCTTCCGAAGGTTAACTGGCTTCGGAAGAACAAGTTCTTCCGAAGCCACTTATACTTCGGAAGATGCTTCTATGCTTCCGAGGCTTTGAGGACTTCTTGTACTTCGGAAGTTGACTTCGGATCTTTGTCTCTAAGTCTTGATCTTCGGAAGTAGGTTCTTTGTCTTCGAAAGTTGGAGTTTTCCTTTGGAAGTGCATTTTACACTTAGACTTCGGAAGAGCTCCTTCTTCCTTCGGAAGTTCCATACTTGGCTTCGGAAGTCCTTTGTATGTTGTACTCAAAATCTTCTAAGTGACTTAGTTTTGGTTGCAACAGCCTCTCTAGATCCAACAAACTCCCCCTAGGCTGATGCTACCAAAACTTCACTTATTTCTGCTTCTCAAAGCTTTCAGCACCAGGGACAAAAGATATTTGTCTGTCTCTCTGTTCTTCCCGAAAGTAGTGCTGAGAAGCTTGTACAAGTCATTCGTGGATAGGAGATCCAGTCTATCACTTTGAATGACATGTACCCTCTGTTGTGACCCCCTGAAGAGAGTTAGTTGACGGGAGTTATAGTCATACTCCCATCTAACTATGGTCTCAAGTTCAGGACCTTCAACCATTTGAAGAAAGGCTTTGCCTTTGGTTGTTGATCCTTTCCTTTCCTCCTCCTCTCTCAGTTTCAACTCCTCTTCAACCTTGCTTCTAGCAGTAAGCTCGGCCATATGAAGGCTGCCTAGATGATTTCTGATGTGGGCAGCTACATCGGAGTTTTAAGGGTTGGAGAATGGTTTCTCTGCTAACTCAGCAATGTCAAACCTGCTTAAGTGTAGCAGAGATGAGGCATTCAGCCTATTGAGCTCTCCATAATCTCTCTCAACAACAAAGTTGTGAGAAGAATCTTCGAACCTCCACTGGATTATCTTCTTTCTGGGTGCAAGAGGTTGTCTTGGTACCCTATCTCCTTTCTTTGTATCCAGTAGAGTCACCAGCTTTCTCCTCAGCTTCTTTTCTTCCTCATTCAATGTATCTGAATTGAGGCCAAGGAGTTTTGCAGCTTGGTCCAAAGTTCCTCTAGGCAGATCAAGAAATTGATCTCTTGTGAGGGAACTTGAGGATCCATCAACATAAGTCAAGTTGACTGAATCCTCCTCACATGAGATGTCGCTCAGAGTTGTACAGTTGATGAGCTTAGTCTTGACCGCCTTGAATTCCTCCATAGAGAGATGTTTGGAAGGCTGAGGGGATTGTTTGATTGGTTGTTGGGTAGGTTGAGGAGTTTGGGTTCTGGCTAAGGTTTTGGGTTGGATGATGGGTAGTTTAGGTGGTTGAGGTGAAGAGGTTGGTAGGTGTGATGGTGTAGGTTCAGGGGTGAATGGTTTAGAAGTGGGTTCGGTTTTGATTGGGAAGGGAAAGGGTATAGGTTCAGGTTGAGGTTGAGTTTGGATTTTGGGTTGAGAGGTTGCTTTGAAGGTCATCCCCTGTCCCCTTCTATACATCTCTTTCCTTCTCCCTGTGCGAATGTCAGCCTTGATATCACTGACATGTCGCTGGAGAGTCTTCTTAGACATGGGACCCACCTGCCTGCCAGAGAAGCCGTGAGCTTTGAGATAACTCTTCATCCAGACTTTCTCACCTATCTTCTTGGCAGCAGACAGTCCAGCTTCTTCTTCTTTCTTCTTCTTTTCCACAAGCTTCTCCCTTGCAGCTCTCTTTCTCTCCTTCTCCATTTGATCTTGCTCTTTGTTGAAGAGCCATAAGATCGTATCGCTGTTATGTGGAGACAACTCCTCTTGAGAGAATCCTCTGGAGAGTAGGAAAGTGATCCTTTCTCTCCTGAGCTGCAGATCAGCTTCCCTTTCCTTTCTCTGCTTTTCCTCTTCTAAGGCCAACCTTGCAGCCTCTTCTTTTTGCTGTTTTAGCAGCAAGGTTGCCTTTTCCAGCTCTATCAACTCCTCTAATGGTAGCAGGAGTACATCTTCAGAAGCAGCCCCTAGACTAACAAGTCTGTCTATAACCTCTACCCTTCTTCGATTGTTGACTGCCTCCTGGTTGGCTGCAGTTATTTTGGTACTTGCATCTAACAGTTTCCCAGTTGGTAGTCTACCTTTCCTTTTGAGCTTCTCCAACCTTTCTTCCTCCTGAAGCTCTTCCGAAGTCATCTTCCTCTTGCCTTTTATGTCTTCGGAAGTGCTAGACTTTGGGGGTTCTTGGATAGAAGATCCAGGTTGGGTAGTAGAGGTGGGAGCTGGAGTCAATGCTGATGTTAGAGCCAATGGTTGGTGAGAAAGTCCTCCCTATTAACCTCATATGCAAGTTCCAGAATTGCATCTGTGACTATTAGATCATCGGAAAGAGAAAATAGTCCTTCCGCAGCAGCAATCTCAGCTTCGGAAGTTTGAGCTTGTTCTTCCGAGGCTTTGAATTGTGCTTCGGAAGTCTGTGAAAATACACTTTCTGTCCCAACTGTTTCAGTTGCTGGGCCATCAGTCCTAGTTTCCCCTTCGAAATTAATCTCAGGTTCCACTTGGACCTTAGGTTGACCAACTTCCTCGTCAGTGATAGGAGGTGCATTCAACCTCTGAAGTTCTTGAGCTCCAAAGTAAATCATAGACATATCTGGGCTAGGCTGTTCTATGAGGGATTCCAAAAGGAACTTGTTGAAGAACCTATTGAGATCCAGGAGCATCCTTTGATCCACTTGAAAGACAACTGGAGGAGGCTCAGGGAAGATGGCAGCTTGTTGCATTGGATATCTTGAGCTCAAAGAAGTAAGAGCTTGACCTTGGGTTTCCTGTCTTTGGCTTTGTCTCTCAACACTCTCCCCTTTTTTGGTAGCATCATCCTGAGAGCTAGATGAGCTAGAGGAAGAGGTCAAGGAGACCTGAACTGGTACATGCCTAACAAATCTCTCAATCTGTTTCTCAGCTAGTTTGGCCTTGAGAGTTTCAATCTCAAGTTGCTGAGTGGCAGACCTATCCTCTAAAGTCTTAACCTTTGATTCAAGGTTTGAGACTTTAGAAAGTAGGTCTTGAATGGTGAGTTGCATACTTCCCTCATCTTTTTTTAAAGAATCACGGGGAGATGAGGTAACATACCTGGTATGTTCATCCTCACCACCAGATGTGGTTTCTTGGCACCCTGGTTTCCCTTGCACAATGATGTCTCTTTCAGAGGCATCAAAGGGCATGGTTGTCGTAGATTCAGTCTGACTGTCGTAACCACTGTCCTGAGGATCCATTGAGGCTCCTTCAGTAGTGGCAGCTGAATCTACATGAGTCCCCTCCACATCAGTGGGACTCACCTCAGTAGGGCTTTGCTGGTGTGGGCTAGAGATAAGGGGTCTCTCTAGGCTCTGTTGATCCTTGAGAGGGTGTTGTGGATCAACTTCATTGCCTTTAAGAGACATAATCTCTTCACCAGCTCCAGTCAAAAGGTCAGTAAAAGAAAAGGAGTGAAGACCTAATGACCTGGGACTTTGATCAATGTCAAAAGGCATTGAGCTGTCCCTTTGTGGCTGCTCAGGGGAGTATAGAGACTCACCCTGAGGGCTATCAGCTGGGGTTTTGGGCTCATGGGTCTGAGACTGAGGAGACTCAAGACCCATATTGAGGTCAATAGTGAAGGATGGGTGGACCTCTGGCTGAGTGGGAGCCCTTTGTTCCACTCTAGCCTTTTTGGATTGAAGAGGATGGGCTTGTTCAATCAGAGTAGATTGAACAAGGGTTCGTTTGGAACGTCTCTGGTATGTAACAGTAATGGGTGGAGAAGGTAGATTTGGGATGGTGAGGGTAGTTGCTGGTGTGGGTTCATCACCTGTGGGGTGAACAGGGATGTCACCAGGAGCCATTGGCTCAATCATACCTGGAAGTAGTGCGGTATCTCTTCCAGTGTAGTTGGTAGACGCTCTCTTCAAGATCTTGAAGATGTCGGCCTCATTTGGGGAGCAGACAGAGCAGCTGCACAGACAAGCTTACCCTGATCCAGCTCACAGTTGATGATGTGCTGGAGAAACCTGGGATACATAAAGAATGTGTCCCTTTGCAGATTTCCCATAAGGTTAGTCAGCACAAACCTTGAATAGTTGAAGCGGAGGCTTTGTACCAACCCGTGAACTAAGCACCCAAGTTCATACGGGATTTGATCCCATCCCCCAGATTTGGTAGATAGACAGTGAAGAACCACATGCAGCAGGAACTTCCATTTGTAGGAGAAGTTAAATTTGTAGACCGTTGACCTGCTTACATCTCCACCGTATCCCATTTGGAGATAAGAACTATCTAAATCTGATTTGGGGAATTCCGTCGGAGCGCCCTCATCATGGAGCTCAAGATGCTCCCTGATGATCTGTTCAGAGATGACCAACTCTTGGCCACAAATGCTTGACCTATAACTCAAACCCCGTTTAGGGTTTCAATCTGACCATTTGCCCAAAATTCGGACATTTGGTTTGAGTAGATGGTAGGGCTTACGGTCAAAGCAGTGTAGTATGAAGATTGGGCTAGGAAAGAAATGATATCTGAGAAGTCAGCATCCCTTGAAGAGTCAAGGAGTGCGACCTGGTTGTGCTGAAGGCCATTGAAGAAGATGACAGAGAATAGTTCGGAGTAAGGTAAATTGGAGAAAGAAGAAAGCTTTTAGGGCAGTAATGGTGTTAAGGTAAAAAGAGTGTAAGTTTAACCGGAAGTATTTAAATGGGTGAAATGGCGGTTTAAAGGATGGTTTGGATAAGATGATGTGGGTTCAGTGGATGATGTGACATGGGCGGTAAGGTTAGACCATTTAAATAATCCGACATCATTAAACAACATCTTTACTTTTTACAGTGTGGGGCCCAAAAGATTTCGTTACACAGTTAAAATCTTTCTTCTCGAGTATAAAGCATTCCGAAGGTAAAGTTCTTCCGAAGGCAAATTTACTTCCGAAGGTAAATTGCTTACTTCCGAGAGTATATGTTGCTTTCAGATGGAGTGTGTTAAGTGCTTCGGAAGTAGATCTGAGATGAACTCAATCGCTTCTTCCGAGACTTAACACTCTTCCGAGAAGAAAATTATCCTGTGAGAAATTTTTCTTCGGAAGATATGCAAGATATCTTCCGAGGTTTAATTTCTCTTCGGAAGAACTTATACTTAGATAAATTTAAGAAAAGATCTTTTGTAACAGGGCTTAGATTGTTTTGACATAAGACTTTACACATTAAAAAGGTTTTCAATTGAGATTAACTAATCAATGTTATCATCCCAATAGCTGTAATGAGATATTTAAATCTATGTTCATCAAATGCTTTGGTGAACAAATCAGCATATTGTTCATTTGAATCAACTTTGATTAGTTTGATAAGATTTTTCTCATGAATATCTCTAATGAAATGATACCTGATATCAATGTGCTTTGTCTTCTGGGTGCTTTCTTGGACTTGGATTTTCAGTAATGGATATAGCACTGTTGTTGTCAATGTGGATAGGAGTGCTCATGAAGTTGAACCCATAGTCTATCATCTGGTTTTGAATCCACAGCAGCTGAGCACAGCAACTAGCAGCAGCAATGTATTCAGCTTCAGCAGTTGATGTAGAGACACAGGATTGCTTTTTTGCATTGCCATGAGATGATCCTTCCACCAAGAAATTGACATCCACCTGATGTTGATTTCTTGTTGATGTTGCAGCCACCATAATCGCTGTCAGAGTAACCATAGAGATTAAAATCACTATTTCTTGGATACCAGAGACCTAATTTAGGTGCTTCTTTGAGGTATCTTGAATTCTCTTGGCAGCAATTAGGTGAGACACCTTTGGAGCAGCCTGATATCTTGCACAGATGCAAGTTGCAAACATGATATCAGGTCTACTTGCTGTGAGATACATCAGAGAACCAATGATTGCTCTATACTGATGTTGATCAGTATCCTCCCCTCAGAATCATGGCAGAGATCATGGTTTCTGGGTATAGGTGTCTTTGCTGCTTTACAATCCTTCATATCAATGCTCTAAGATATCATTGACATACTTAGACTGATTGATGAAGACCCTTCCTTCCTTCAATTGCTTTCCACCTGAATTCCAAGGAAAAAGTCCCATTTTTTCCCATGAACTCATCTCAAACTTCTTCTTCATAATGCTTTCAAAGTCTTTGCACATTTGGTCATTTGAGGAACCAAATATGATGTCATCAACATAGACTTGAACAAGCAAAATGTCTTTCCCAGACTTTATAATGAAGAGAGTCTTATCAATGGTACCTCTAGTATAACCATTCTTCAGGAGAAATTGAGATAATGTCTCATACCACAGCCTAGGTGCTTGGTGCAGCCCATATAGAGCTTTGTCCAACTTGCACACATAGTTTGGATGCTGTGGGTCTTCAAATCCTGGAGGCTGGCATACGTAGACTTCCCTATCTATATCCCCATATAGAAAGGCATACTTGACATTGTTGGAGCTGTAAAAGATAGTCTATATTATCAACATAGTGAAAGTCAACCAAAGTCAACGTCACGGTCAAAGTCAACAAAAGTCAAACCCGACACGTTCGAGACGAGGAACCGAGATGAGACGTTGAAGATTTAGATGACTAGGAGTTTTATTGTAATAAATATATTTTGTTTGAACAAAATATATTTTACTTTCTTTGAGTCATGTTTTAGTCTAAATATATAGTCTAGGGGGTTATGTGTAAATATGGAAACTTAAACTAGACTATAAATAGCCTAATTGTAATTAGAATTAGGTTAAGGGTTGCATGACCAATTGATTGGGTTTCCACTTTGTAAAAATCATATGCAATCAATATAGATCAAAGAGGGTTTCATTGATATTATACCCATCGATACAAAAAATCAAAAAGCTGATCTTTTCACAAAAACATTTGATAAACTTCGTTTTTATGAATTGATTTCTATGCTCGGGTTAATATCTTTTTAAATTTTCATTTTCTATTTCTTGGTTTAAAAATATATATATATATATATATAAAAAATAAAATAAAAAAAATTGCTTAACTTATAATAATAGAAATATAAAAATAAAAACCTAGGGGGAGTATTGAAGATCATGTTTAGGTTGGACTCACTTTAGTATAGTTGTTTACTTTACATTGTAATAGGACTTTTGTTAGTTTCCTTTTGTATGTTCTTAGTAATGAGTAGTTTTGGCAGTCCAGCGAAACTGTGAGCGAATCTATACATTCGCTCACAGTTTGCTGTTTTGGTTTACCCGGCGAACTTGTGTTCTGCCGGGCGAAACTATAGTTTCGGCATGACAGTTTCGCTGGTAGCGAAACTGTCAGCGAAACTATAACTGCTATATATACTTTTGTCAATTCTCTTTGTAAGGCAAGCTTGCAAAACCCTAATCGTGGATCATTGTTGCAAGTTACCAATTCTAAGCAGTTTTCACACAGAAATACTATTGTGTTGTAACACCCGGAAATTTATTATTTTGAAGCCGGCGAAGAAAGAAAAGAAATAAAGTTCAAAGCCGAGGGACCAAACTCGCCAACGAAGAAAAGTTGGGAAATGTGGTGATATGTGTAGGGAGAGGGCAGCCAACTCTCCCCACACTTCACACATTTTCGGGTTCAAGAGGGGGAAGAGAGAAAAGAAGAGAAAAAGAAGAAAAAAAAGTGGTGTTTCGGGTGATTCGAGTGTCCAAATCCGTCGAGTAGCAAGCCAAATCGAAGCCCTTGTCTTTGTGCTCGATTGTGTGAGTTCTAGGACCCCACTTTTACTTGTTTTCAACTTATTTTGGGGCTGGAAAATGTTCAAAACCCGTTTTTGTGTGTGTATATGTTTGACCCATTTGGGTGTGATGTGTATGATGCGTTTAGAGTATGATTTTGGGCTTGTGTGTGCTTGTATGGTGTTATGGTATGCATTCCTAAGGTCCAGGAGGGTTAATTTAGGCTTAGAATGGGTTTGGATGAGCTTGGAGGCCGAAAATGGCAGATTAGGTTCAGGATGAACTCCATTCTGCATCAGCTAGGGCTAGGCGACCGAATGAAGGCCATACGGCCGAATGAGGGCGATTGAGGGTCATTCGCACGATTGGGATTCATTCGCACGATTGAAGGTTCAATCGCACGACTAAGGTTTCAGTCGCACGACTATGAGTCCAGTCGCATGAGGATTGTACGACTGAGGGTTCAGTCGCATAGATGCTTAGTCGCATGAGTCCATTCGCATGAGGTCAGTCGCATAGGTGCCTATTCGCAGTAATCCCATTCGCACAAGGTCCATACACACGATTGGATGTTCATTCGCATAGATGTTCATCCGCATGAGTCCATTCGCATGAGGTCAGTCGCATAGGTGCCCATTCGCAGTAATTCCATTCGCACAAGGTTCATACGCACGATTGGATGTTCATTCGCATAGATGTTCATCCGCATGAGTCCAGTCGCATGATGTTTAGTCGCCTGGAGGCCATGCGACTGAAGGGTGTCCATACGCCCGAATAGGGCTGTTGCACTCGAAGGAATATGTAGTTTGACTTCTGGCCTTCGGGGAAAGGTGCAGATGTAAGTTTTGACGTAAAGTAACCCGTAAGAGCATGTAAGAGGATGGTTATGGCCTTAGAGAGCATGTAGGGCATGATGATGATGATGTCGCATGTTAATGCATATTATGAATGTATGATGTTGCCCTGTATGATGATGATGAACGTGTATGATATGTTCCTTATTATGATGTATGCTTATCTTTCTTGTGGCTTTGTATGTCATGCTAATGAATGAATGAATGAATGAAGTATTATGTAATGTAAAGCGAAAGATAATGAAAGAGGAACATGAAGTAAGAATGCATGCATTAATGAATGATGAATGAACGAAAGAAAGGCTTGCAAGCATATATATTGGGGTGAGCGACTTTGTGTTGCAAAAGACTCGGATGAAGTGCAATCATTTAGATTGCCTATGAGGTGAGCAACCTTGTCGTTGCAAAAGACTCGAGTAAAGTGCTATCGTGATGTTGCCTTGGGTGAGCACCCTTGTTGTTGCAAAAGACTCGGATAGCTTGCTATCGTGATGGGCAATTGAGGTGAGCAACCCTAGGGGTGCAAAAGACTCGGATAGCGTGCAATCATTGAGATTGCCATTGAGGTGAGCGACCATATTGTCGCAAAAGACTCGGAAGAAAGAATGAACGAAAAGAATGGAAGATAATGAATGAGATGAAAGATAATAATGACATTATCTATGTATACGTATGTTGAATGATCGCATGATAATAGGAATAGTTTTAATGAAAGTAAAGTATGTTTTGTTATTAAAACTAGAACTCACTCAGCAACGCTGACTTTTATTACATTTTCCAGTTGGCAGGTAAATGATTGCTGAGGATGGCACGGCGAAGCTACTCGGCTCTTTTGGGATGGTATCCAATTATATAGCTTTTGTGATGTAATGCAAACATGAATTTTGTAACCGGATAATGATGTATTATTTGGCAAAAGTAATTATAATGAAACGTGATGCCATTTTTGAATGTTTCCGCTGCAATGTTTTCTTAATGCAATGAAATTATATGTTTTATGTGCGATGAATGACCAACTGTAAGCGTCCTGGGAACGGGGCCTTACATGTGCTTGATGTTATTGATTGCTATTGTTCATTTGATTATCAAATATGTGTTAGAATTCTCTTCTATCTTCTCAATTGTTGTTGTTTAGCATGAATGTTTGATATTGAGCAATTCATCACTTCAATTGTACTGTTTTTCGATCATATGGACCAACAGACATCAAGCTGGTAGACATTGAAATTCTTGGATGCAGCATAAGCAAGGAAGATCCTAACTGCCTCAAGTCTTGCAACAGGTGCAAAGACATCAGTATAATCGATTCCTTCCTCTTGAGTGTATCCTTGAACCACCAGTCTTGCCTTGTTCTTGATAATCAAGCCTCTATCATCTCTTTTGTTCCTGAATACCCATTTGGTGCCTATAGGTACTTGACCAGATGGTAGCGGACATAGGTTCCAAACCTTTTGTCTTTTGAATTGAAGTAGCTCCTCTTGCATTGATTCAACCCAGCTACTATCTTTCAATGCATCTTCCACCTTCTTGGGTTCCATTTGGGATAAGAAGCATGAGTACAAGCAGACATTCCCATTATGAGTTTGTCCTCTTGTTCTCACACCCTCAGAGACTTCCGCTATGATGTTTTCAGCTGGATGAGTATTGTGAATTCTGAGTCTTGGAATCACCTCCAGTTGCAAAGATAAGTCCAAGTTGGACATATTTTGCTCAGGAGCTTGAATACTTGGTCTAGCTGTTGTTTCAAGCTCATTCAATGAGGACTGATTGAATGAAAGAGAGAACATCATCATTTCTTTGCTGTGAAGCATCATTAACAGTTGCCTGTTCCTTCAAAATGCTGCTTCCATCAGCTTGGTGTTGTGCAGGATCACCTGAAGAGATTTGAAAATCAGCAGGTGAAACCCTTGTTGAAGTTCCACTATTTCTTGAAATGGTTATGCTGTCAGATCTTTCAATAGTGGAAGCTTGATTTGTTGCAGCTCTTGGAGAACTTGGAGTAGGTCTGGGAAGCTCAAACAGTTGATCTTTATCAGAATTACTTTGAGCACCTGTTCCAGCTGAAACATTCTCACAAGATGGTTTAGAATAGTTTGGAAACAATTCTAAATCAAAGATATGATCAGGGCCATTCCCCCTAACACAAGGAGTGTGCTCATTAACTACAATGTTGGAAGATTCCTCAAATTGTTGGTTTTTAATATTATAAACTCTATATGCTTTAGAATAGGAGGAATATCCAACAAAAAAGCATCATCTGACTTTTCAGCAAAATTTTGCCAAATTGTCTTTTGTGTTAAGTATGGTACACCTGCTGCGAAAGGACCTTAGAAAGCCAATGAATGGTGGCCTCTTGTTCCATAACTCATAAGGGGTTTTTCCATGTGGTTTTACTACAAGAACTCTGTTCTGCACATAGCATGCAGTGCTGACTGCCTCTGCCCAGAATGTTAGAGGCAGCTTTGAATCAGCTAACATAGTCCGAGCAGCCTCAATAAGTGTCCTATTTCTCCTCTCAGCAACACCATTTGTTGAGGAGTTCTAGGAGCACTGTATTGTCTGGCAATCCCTTTTGAGTTACAAAATGAATCAAGAACAAAGTTCTTAAACTCAGTCCCTTGATCACTTCTAATTATTTTAACCTTGTGATCAACTTGATTTTCTATTTTAAGAATAAAAGATTTTAAAGTTTCAGCAGTTTCATCTTTAGTTCTTAAAAAGAATACCCATGTAAATCTAGTAAAATCATCAACTACCATAAGGCAATATGATTTCCTTCCAATGCTCATTATACTTGTGGGACCAAATAGATCCATGTGCAATAAGTGTAATGGAGTGGTGATAGAGTTAGTAACTTTGGATTTATGAGAAGACCTGTGTTGTTTCCCTTTCAGGCAAGCAACACAGTTGTCTTTACAGAAAAATTCCTTTTTAGGCAAACCATGTACCAAGTTATTTTTAGCCAATTTATTCATTGTCTTAAAATTTACTTGACACATTCGTTATGCCATAGTGTTGACTCATCACCATCAGCTTTGGAAAGAAAGCATGATACTTCTCCCATTGGGGAAGCATTGTTCATATCAAGCTTGTACATATCCCCTCTCCTGGGAGATCTAAGAAGCACCAATTCCTGAGGAATTGTCATCCCAGGTTTGAAGATGATGCACTCATGTTCTGTGAAAAGCATTTGATGCTTTTGATCACAGAATTGAGAAACACTTAACAGATTGTGTTCAAGCTGTTTGACAAAATTAACTTTGTTAACTTTTAACTTTCCATCGGATATACTCCCTCTGTCAGAAATATATCCTACGGCCTCACCTCCAAACTGGACAGGACCTCCATCATAATGTTGAAATTGTTGAAGGAGAGATCTGTTACCTGTCATGTGCCTGGAGCATCCACTATCTACAATCCAAATGTTGTTATTCTTGTCATATGGATGTCCCTGCACATAAGGTGAGATAATTAGTTTTGATTGGAAACCCAAGCCTTATTGGTCTTGGGTTCTTCCAATGATAGTGACATAATTGAACCAAAATTTATGCATGGGGGTTCAATGGAAGTCTTTGAAGAAGAGGTTTGGGCTACAGCATCTTCCTTGATCTTCCATTCCATCCCTTGGTTGATCATAGAAGATGAGCTTGTTGAAGCTTTTGTAGCTTGGCATTCTTCCGAAGCTTCTTTCTTTTCGGAAGAGACCTTCACCACCTTTTCTTCTGAAGCAGTCTTCTTCTGGGATGGTTTCAAGGGGACTCTTTTGGTTTTCTAAGTCTTTGCAGCTTTAACTTCCGAAGCCTTTTTCCTTTCGGAAGAAGAGTTTTCTTCCGAGAGAAGCCTTGCTTCGGAAACAAGCTTTCCCTTTTTCATCACTTGAACCATTTGATATGGTCCAAATATGAAACCTTCCCTGACTCCTTCTCTTTTAACATTATTTGCATAATGTGTGCTAGCAGGATTGTAGTAACAATCTTTAGCCATGTGGTTTTACAGACCACACATTATGCATGCAATGTTAACTTTCTGGGAATGAGGGGATTGCTGTTTCTTGTTCTTTTTCTCCTCATCAGCAACCTTTCCCTTTAACTTCTGATCCTTTGGTAGGATAGGAGTACTGGTACTGTACTCTTTTCCTGAATCAGAAGGTCCAACCACCTGGAATCCAGCTGATATGAATACAACCCTTTTGCTTTGGGTCTATCTTTAGCTTGGATTCAGCCACCTTCTTGGCAGTTTTTCTGGCTGCCTTAGCTTTGCTTCTTCTGGCTTTGGTGGTCAGGGTTTGATCATCATTGGCTGGGGAGGGCACAATTACCTGTTCCTTCCCTGTGATGGTCATGGTCTCCATAGTTGCATCACTCTTTGACTCTTAAGAAGGTGGGTCAACAGATGGAACCTCTTGCTCTTCAGTACCACACCTTGGTTGTCTTACAGATTCATAAGAGTGTGGTGGAGCAATTTCATTGGTTCCCAACCCACCTTTGTTTTGATAACAAAGTTTTGAGTGAGAGGATGATGCAAGAATGGCTTGGAAGTTTTGCTTGGAAATAGCATACTTCCTGGCTTGAGCCTCAGCAGTGACAAGCTGGGCTTGAGCCTCAGTCAATTTGGATATTAAATCCTTGATTTGAGTCTTGTAGTTTGTATGTTCATGTTTTAAGAGGGACACAGTTTTCTCTAACTCCTCAATTTTTCTTTGATAGTTAGATTCATCCCTTTTAAAGTCAGATTTTAAAACATTAAAGACTCAATATCATATTTAATTTCCATATTGTAGTCCTGATATAGTTTAACCTTAGCAATACAAGCAGGGGTACAGAGATGTTCATATACCTTGTTTTCATCTGTTCCTGCCATGAGTGCTTGAGCAGGAGTCACATCTTGAACCATGAAGCTCCAGTCAACTTCTTGCGCCATTACTGCAGTCTCAGTTGACTTTCTGGTGGGCTTTGGTGTAGAAGGATGTGTGGAGGCCTGTGAGGTTCCCGGTTTGGACTTGGGAGCCTTGCATTCCCTTGCAAAATGACCAAGTTGGTTACAGTTGTAACATTTGGCCTTGCTTTTGTCAAACCCAAATTTGCTGGTAATTGGGTTCTGAGGGAATTGCCTTCCAGTTCTTTTAAAGAACTTCTCTTCGCTCTGTAGGTTAGAAGAGCCATTTGTTGGACTATGTCCACATACTCTATGTCATCCGGGCTAAAACACTCTAGATCATCAAAGTAGTATTGATAATCATTTGAGTGCCCACTCCCTGAGACAAATGCACAGCCCTCCTGAAAGGAGCTTTGCTGAGCTTGTTGAGACCTTGGAGTCTCAGGAAATGTGATGTAAGGCCCAGAGGAACAAGATGGTTGCTGGTGTAGGTCAGGTACTGCTGAGACTGGGAGATGCCTGAGCCTTCAGCAACCATTAAAGCGTTGCTAGCAGGAAGACTAAAGGGTCTGCTTGCTTGGTGACCCCTCTTGCTTTCCATTTCCAAACGGTATCCATCAAGGATCCCATAGAGTTTGGTCATGGTGAGTGTATTCAAATTCTATGTTCTCTTGATGGAGACACAGTAGAATGTCCACTCATTGGGTAGAGCACTCATAAACTTTCTAGTAAGGTCTCTAAGTTCATGAGTGATTCCCACAGATTGAAGGGAAGAAATGAGATCCATGTACCTGAAATATTGCTGGCTAAGAGTCTCTCCAGCAACATAGGTGAAGTTCTCAAACTGCTGCTTCAGTGAGTCCTTCTTTGAATCATTCGAGCTTGAGTACATTTGAGCAAGAGCATCAAAGAGTTCTTTGGCAGACTTACAATGCTCAAACCCCACCATGATGGAGTTTAGGATTGCAGTCATAAGAACAGTCATAGCATTGCTGTCTATGTCAAGCTTCTTCCTGTCTTCATCAGAATAATCTTCAACGGCTTTCTCGATCATGGCACCGTTTCCACCAGCTACTTTTGGCTTATACGGGCCATTAACGATGGATTGCCACATCTTGCTATCCTGGTACCTGATGAAGCCTTCCATTCTTCTGCTCTCAAGACCTGAAGTTTTCAGGGGCGATGATGGGAGCTTTGGTCATCGTTCCCATCTCAACTTCAGATTTGTTGAGGGCCATTTTGAGTGAGGTATAAGGAGGAGTGAAAAACTGGTTGATTAGGATGGTAAGATCTCACAATCAAGAGCCTAAAAAGCTCTGATACCAATTGCGGGATCGGGTTTGTCACTTAAACACTTGTAATTCTCTCAAACTCGCTTATAATAACACTCAAATCAGATGAAGCACTGCCTTTTAACAAGAGTTGATAATAATATAATAAGTAATCAAAGGAACAAGCAAAAATATTTTTCAAGGTACTTGTATATATTACTTCTCAACTCAAGATTACAAGACACTTACAAGCATTTAACAAGAGTTACAATGAGAAACTATATATACTAGATCCTACAACCGGTTATACTTGATACCAGCTGGAAACCTAAGACTAAAGCATATACTACAATGTTATAGATAAGGTATCTTAGATAAAGTATTATCTAAGATATGGTAGTCATGACATGTCCATGACTTACCTTTGGTCACCAACTAAAGATGGCAACTGTACTTAACATGAAAAGATAAACAGTAGATTAAAGTATGGTCAACTACATGGCTTTTGAGAAAACGCCATGCAGTATATCAGAGATTTGCAGCGGAGTGTCAGACAGGCCATACTTATGTCCACTGGATAATAGGAGTGTCTTCCGAAGGTTAACTGGCTTCGGAAGAACAAGTTCTTCCGAAGCCACTTATACTTCGGAAGATGCTTCTATGCTTCCGAGGCTTTGAGGACTTCTTGTACTTCGGAAGTTGACTTCAGATCTTTGTCTCTAAGTCTTGATCTTCGGAAGTAGGTTCTTTATCTTCGGAAGTTGGAGTTTTCCTTCGAAAGTGCATTCACTTACACTTAGACTTCGGAAGAGCTCCTTCTTCCTTCAGAAGTTCCATACTTGGCTTCGGAAGTCCTTTGTATGTTGTACTCAAAATCTTCTAAGTGACTTAGTTTTGGTTGCAACAGCCTCTCTAGATCCAACACCCAACAAAGTTAAATCCAAACCTTCCTTTGGTACCCCTAGCAGCTTATGTATACTATCACAATTGATCAATAAAGCCCCTGTCTCTGTTTTCATCTCCATTGTTTCTGTATTTAATACATCCACTACATAATGACCCAACTTCGCCGGAATACCATCAACCCGCCATGTTAATAGTCTGCCAAAACCCATCATACCAACTTCCTCTCTCTGTTTCTTCTTAAGAGCGAGTATGCCCAGGTAAAACTGTTTGGGTGACGACCTGGTTCTAATCCCGAACCACTGAGCTCCCCCTTATTCTTCTTAATTTTCAGATTTTCCCCACCACTTTCACTCATTACTTCATTCTTATCTCCTGATTTGTAAAATCATGTCATCTAATTTAATTTTTTACATCTAATCTCTAACCGGAATTAATTTACATCTAATCTAAAAAATATTTACCTTTGGTCACATCTATCTTTCTTTTCCCCACACTTTCTTTATTTGACATTTTTTTATCCACTTCTGCTTATCATAAAAATTTCTAACTTCAACTTTTGTATTTATTGAATTTTACTCATACGTAAATATTTACAAAACCAATTTCTTCATCAACTTTTGTTATACATAAAAGTAAATATACTACTGCATATTTAATGAAACATATAATTCATTCGCATTAATTTTCCCAAATAAAAACAACAACCAGCTGCAAATATTTATCCCTCTTTACCAAAGTCAGATAACTAAACGGTTATTTTTTTTCATAAATTCTAACAATTTATATTAAACACCGGATATACTTTTAAATATATATCAATGAACTCTTTTGAAATCATCCCTTTCGTGTCCTTAGACATCCTTTTATCAGAATTAATACTTTCTGGTTTCTGTATTTTCATTCTTCCTATTTGGAAAAAAAATATTATTAGTAAAAACACGTTTAACATATACGTAAAACTATAACTAATGTATAACCTGACAGACTTTCTTTTGCCAATTTCTTTACAATTCTTTTCTTCCTTTTTTGACTTAATGTTTCACCAGAATTTACATCTCCACTACTTGAAGCTTTACCCATATGATCACTACAAACAATCACTGATTTTGCCTTTTCAAGTTTAAGTCTTTTCACCACATCTGTTTTAGCAAAACAGCTTTAATGTAAGTATGAATCCTTTAGATATTAACTGAAAATATGATACAAAATACTACCTGATCTATCTTCGTCCCTTTTTTCATTTTCACCCGCAGTCGCATTATCAACTGATGTTTTTACATTATTTCTTTTATCAAAGTTTACATTACTTTTAGATTCTTTCCCTGCATCATAACACATAACTATAGTTATATCTTATTATTAAATGTCAAATTAAAACATATACACAATATGGAAGATCTTAACACATAATAAAATTATAATAACATTCTTACTTAAAAATTCTTCGTACTGTTTGAAACACCAATCGTTAAGGGTGTTGCATCTTATTGTCTTTTTCACTGCCATCGCATCATTTGTGTCTACCACGCTCACATAATCATCTGTTTATATTATATAATTTTTAATATTTTAAATAAATTTTAATAAAGCCATATTTTGTACTTTTACCCAAAATAAATCCAACGTTTTTACCTGTTACTTTATTTATTGTTTCCTCTTGATCATCAGAGATCAATTGGAGTTTCAGCATCGTTCTTAAATCTGCTAAAAGATGATTTATAGGCTATACGTCCACTTCTTTTTTCTTAATACACGACAAACAACATAATCATATACCACACATATTTACATGTTATGACACTTTACAAAAACGTAATAGTATATAACTTACTTGATGACATCCTTCATAGCCACTCCTACCAACCAATCAAATTATACTGAATCATAGAACACCTGCATTACACATCATCAACATATGTATATTATTTTTATTATTAACCCTGCACACCATCATATATATGCCAAACTCTGATGTTCATGAATTTTGTTTTAAGTTTTTCTATAATAGTTTAGACAGTGACATAATCTTTTTTTACATACCATTTACCTACATGTAAAACTACACAAGTAACAATAAAACAACATAGTAGACATTTTACAGGGAACTTTCACACAGAACTAAACTAAGTGAATGATTATCTGCTATAGAAACATTCGTTAATTTATACTTATATTTGGCCATTCTGATTTTTTACATCCCTAGGTTAACTGTGTACAACCTAATTGATACAGTATAAGTTATAATACAAGTAATTACTTATACGTATATTTTGCCAATCTGTTGTTTACATTCATATCATCATTGTGTACCCAACAACTTTTCATATATGTAAACTTATACAATTTTCCAAAATACACATCTACAACTAACATAGATTCAATTACAGTTACTAATCGTAATAACAATTCAACTTTCTCCTAACATCATTTCCTACATTATAGCCCCTGTTTTGCTACAAATGCTTATAAAATATGTTTATCAACTTCATATATGTTGTCTTCATATGTCCTGTAAAGAAGTTTAACAAGATATGCCATGTACATCAAACTTGGTTAATTCATAACTTTTTCCCCTTTCTATACCACAACAACTGTTTCCCTGTACGAAAATTAACCCTAATCAACAACAGTTGTGTAACCATTTTTACCTCACCGCCCATAAATGTCCTTCCCTTATACATGTTTATTATCAAAAATCGGTCAATTTAAAACACTAGAAGCTTTAACACTTTTTTACATACAATTTCCAATTCCAAATAAGATTCAACCATATGCAATTCCAAAAATCCCAAAACCCCCAAATTAAACATAATCCAGATCCGCCTAAATTGTCTTATTAACTAAGCATAACTATCAATAAATCAACACCAGCAACAATATTGCATGTACAATCAACCCACATTTTAGATTCATACACAAACCTTCATTCGAATAACACATCAATGTTTTACTACGACATTACCTCAACGCTCCTTCCCTGTGCTTTGAACGTTCCTCCTTTGTTTTCTCCGCGTGATTTTACAGAAGGGTTATTTAGTGTGCTTTTCGGAATTTGATTGATGATACCCGAGTATCTTCTAATTTCTTTTGGAGATTTA
>CM046034.1:14939964-15067658 GCA_025215565.1 Flaveria ramosissima
GGTAGCATCACCCACTTGCATAGGTGAGCTGGAGGATAAGTCAATCACTTCCACAGGTTCTTGTGTTCCTGGTTGAGCTCTCCTTAAAGGTCTCCCAGCTAGTTTTTCCTGCAGATATGAAATCTGGAGTTGTTGATCATTGACCCTGTTTTGCAGGGTGGTCACCTGAGATTCCAAGTGACTAACCTTATAGACTAAATAGGTGCATGTTTTTGACAGTTTTTGCACCTTTAGTCTCAAATTCCCCTCATCTTCATCAGAAGATTCATTGGGGGATGAGATGATTTGACCAAAGTCCTCTCTCTCACCACCAGCTTGAGTTTCTTGGCTGCTGGTTTTCCTCTGCTCACTGGCAGCCTCAGTTGAGATGCCAATGGGCTGAGTTGCCATGGTTGAGGTCTTAATGATGTAATCACTTTCAAAAGTGAGAGCCTCTTCCATATGGACATCCTGAACAGGTTCAGAAGTGTCCACCTCAGTGATAGGTGACTGATGGGGGATAGACTGAGGAGAGTCAGAGGTACTCATCTCTCTTTGAGTAGGGGAGGAGAAGAGAGACTCATGGTACTCACTGCATCCTAAGTCTTCATCAGTGTAAAAGGATAGGTTGGGAATTGGTTGGTTGAGATCCAAAGGCTGGGGATGGTAGCTGTCCCCTGAAGGTTGTTCACTTGAGTGTTGAGACTCAAAGTGAAGGCTTAAGGTTGTTGGGCTAGTGAGCTCATCAGGTTGAGCTTGAGGAACCTCAGCCCTGATAGGTGAAGTAATGGGAGTGGTTTGCTCCTCAGGAGAAGTGGGAGCTCTAGTGTCCACTTCTTCCTGTAAGGTTGAGTATTTGGGGGCCTGCACAGACTCAATAGCCTGAGCAGGGGTTCGTTTGGATTTTCTTTGGTAGGTGAGGGTAATATCTGGTCTTTTTAATGGTAAGGACAAAAGAGGTGTGGGTTCAACACTAGCTTGTGTTGCTAGGTTGTCACCTTGAGCAATGAGCTCTAACATTTTTGGGACTAGGGCTGTTTCTACCCCAGAGAAGCCTACAGTTGGCTTCTTCATTATTTTAAAGATGCCGGGCTTCATCTGTCCCAATTTAAGATTATTACCTGTTTCCCTCAACTGTGAGCCCAGTTCACAGTTGAGAATGTGTTGAACATATCTAGGAAACATGTAATACTCTAAGGAGTCTAAGTTTGCAAGTAAATTAGTACAGACAAATTGTGAATACCTGAACTTGACCCCCTGAACCATTCCATGAACTATAAAGGAGAGATCCTCATGAATCTGGTCCCATCCACCATGCTTGTTTGACAAGCTGTGGATGACCACATGGAGCAGGAATTTCCATTGGGATGAGACCTTCCCTTTCCTAAAGGTCTTTACAGAGAAATCTCCCTCATAGCCCATCTGCTCAAAAGAATGATTAACAGCTTCTTTAGGGAAGGACACCTTACCTTCTTCATCATCCAGCTGCAGATGTTGATTAATAATGGCCGGAGTGATGAAGATTGTCCTCCCTTGCACTGTGGCAGACAGTGCCTTCTCCCCATCCATAATGACCTCTTGGCAGGTCTTCCAGAATTCAAGCAAGTGATCCTCATATAGAGTAGGATCAATGGTCAGGGAGGTGAAGTAATTTGACAGAGTCAAGAATTGGCAAATCTCTGAGAAACTTGCATCTTTCTCAGAGCTTAACAGAGCAACTTGATTATGTTGCCTGTGTAGTTGCATGGAGAAATCAGGGTTGTTTCTGCGGTTAAGGTTGGCCATTTTTAGAAGCTTAAGGGTGAAGAAAGGTAGAAAGCAAAGGCGGTTTAGAGAATTAGGTTAGAGAAACAGTAGAATTGAGGAAGATAGTGGGAAAGAGGGGGAACCGTTGGGTATTTATATGAAAAGGGATTTGAACCAAAGTTAATGAAAGAGGATAAACTTTGAAATCCGAAAGTCGGTCCCACCTCTGAAAAGGTAGTTTACTTTTGCTCAAAAAGTAGTTTTCTTGGAATTCGAAAAGCTTCCGAAGTTTATTTGTCTTCGGAAGTTTTGATGGAAAAAGCTTCCGAAGCTAAAATGGCTTCGGAAGATTTTCCTGAGAGTCTTGAAAATTTATGCTTCGGAAGAGAAATAAACCCTTGAATGCTTTGTATAGAAATAAACAAAGCTTCCGAAGGTTAATTTTGCTTCGGAAGGAAAAGGTCCTTAAAATAAATAAGTGTCTGAGATAAGAATTTTAAGCTTCGGAAGATGAATTTGACTTCTTCCGAAGGTAAAATCTCTTAGACAGTTATGTATTTTGAAGACATGTTTTTCTTCCGAAGATAAAATTTTATCTTCCGAAGTATCAAAATTTTCAAGAATCTAAGGAAAGTCTTCAAAAAGAATTTTACATCCAAAGAAAACATGAGCTTATGAAAGTGATGAACTAGACAACTTAGGACACACATATTTTAAGAAGAAATAATTAGAATTAGTTTTAATAAAAAGTCTACTCAAGTTAATCATCCCAATAGCTTATATCAGATACTTAAATCTCTGTTCATCAAAAGCTTTTATGAACAGATCAGCATATTGTTCATCTGTATGAACTTTGACTATTTAATTAATCATTTTTCATAGTTATCTCTTATTAATGATACCTGATGTTGATGTGTTTGGTCCTTGAGTGCTGCACAGGGTTCTCAGTGATAGAGATAGCACTATTGTTGTCTATGTGGATAGGAGTCTCTTTGAAGTTAATCCATAGTCCAGCATCTGATTTTGAATCCAAAGCACTTGAGCACAGCAGCTTGCAGCAGCAATGTATTCAGCCTCAGCAGTTGATGCAGACACACAGGATTGTTTCTTGCATTGCCATGAGACCACCCTTCCACCAAGGAATTGACATCCCCCAGATGTAGACTTTGCAGTCATATTGCAACCACCATAATCACTATCTGTATAGGCATACAGATTGAAATTTGGATTCTTTGGATACCATAGACCAAGTGTTGAAGCACCTTTGAGGTATCTTAAAATCCTTTTCACAGTGATTAAGTGAGACATCTTAGGGTTGGCTTGATATCTTGCACAAATACATGTAGCAAACATGATATCAGGCCTGCTAGCTGTAAGATGTAGGGTTTGATAGAACATAAAATCCATGTTTAACCTTTAAACATTCTGAAAAACGCAGCGGATATAATGCTTTTAAAACGATTTTTAAAGCTGAAATTCCATATTCTTAGGTGACCATTTTTAGGTGAAAACAAACCCAAACATAAGGATCTTAAATATATGAATGGACAAGCTATGAACAAACACAAATGAACATAAAATCACAGCCATATGAGGCTGTGAAATGCTACCTTTCTCCAGCAGAAAAGTCGACTTAGAGGAGTGTTTTGGATGCTTGAATCGACCAAGAACTCAATGTAGAGATCCTCAAGCTTCGTATACCCCAAGCACTATTACAAAACACCTTGTATGCTAGGATTAAACACCAAAACAAGCTGCTGAAAAACTCCTTCTTCCTGCCTTGTTTCGTAAACTAGAGAGGGGAGAGAGAGAGAGTTCTTTTGCATGTGTGTGTTTCAAATGGCTGGTTTTTGAGGCAAGTTATGAGACCCCTTAATTGTTTGTATCTAATCAACAAAGTGGTCCAATAGGAACCCAAGAAGGGGGCGGCCAAAAAAGGGTTTTGAAAATGAGTTTTCCCCCCTTTTATTTTAGACACATTACAATGTTACATGGTCTTATAACTTGGTATCTCTTAGTAAATGTATACAACTAACCAATTAATTGTATAACATATGTAGCCATTTTAATTTGTAATGTCATCTAACTAATACAAATAACATTACAAATAATATAATTGAACAAAATATCCTAATAAATTGTTCCATGTCATATGCAACTTGTTTAGAAAACCCATTTTCTAAATTGGTGTTAATATTTTATTGCATGATCACATCATCAATTAAATATTATTTGGTGTTTGCTAAGCTTGTTATTGGGTATAACCCGACTTGGATCATGACGTACTAACCACATCAATATTCTAAGTGTCTTGGGCACACAGAATCCTACATAAGATACATAAGAGACCCAATCATAGCCCTGTATAAATGTTCATATACACACTCCCCCTCAAGATCTGGACCAAGGGAGTGGTTTCTGGCTATGGGTGTCTTAGCAATCTTACAATCAGTCATGTTGAACCTCTTGAGTATGTCTTGAACATACTTTGACTGACTTATGAAGATGCCATCTTCAACCTGCTTCACTTGAATTCCCAGAAAGAAGTTGAGTTCTCCCATTGAACTCATCTCAAATCTGTCTTTCATCAGCTTCTCGAAGTCTTTGCAGAGCTTTGGATTAGTTGAACCAAAGATGATGTCATCCACATATACTTGAACCAGCAATAAGTCATTTCCCTGTCCTTTGATGAAGAGAGTTCCATCTATAGTACCTCTTCTGTATCCATGCTTACAGAGATACTCAGATAGTGTCTCATACCACTTCCTGGGTGCCTGATGCAGCCCATAAAGAGCTTTGTCAAGCTTGCAGACATAATCAGGATGATCAGGGTCTACAAAACCAGGTGGCTGTTTGACATAAACCTCCTCATCAATCACTCCATATAAGAAAGCACACTTTACATCAAGTTGGTAGACCTTGAAGTTCTTGGATGCAGCAAATGCCAGGAATATCCTAACAGCTTCTAGTCTTGCTACAGGAGCAAAGACATCAGTGTAGTCAATCCCTTCTTCTTGTGTGTATCCTTGAACAACTAGTCTTGCCTTGTTCTTGATGATGATTCCTCTATCATCCTTCTTGTTTCTAAAAACCCATTTGGTTCCAATGGTAGTCTTCCCATGAGGAAGAGGACAAAGGTTCCAAACTTTCTGCCTTTTGAATTGAAGCAGCTCTTGTTGCATAGCTTTAACCCAACTTCCATCCTTTAGAGCTTCATCAACTTTCTTGGGCTCTATCTAAGATAAGAAACAAGAGTGAAGACAAACATTTGCTTCATGGGTTTGTCCTCTTGTTCTTACCCCTGTGACAACATCTCCAATGATGTTTGTGGTGGGGTGAGACTTGTGGATCCTTAGCTGAGGGATCACAGCAAGTTGTTGAGAAAGATCTAAATTTGAGAAATTTAAATCTGGTCTGGAAGATTCACCCTCCACATTATCACACTTATCAAGATTAACTTGATCCAATGACTGTGAGACATCATTGATGTTGTCATCTATGGTATGGTTGTTAGCATCAAGAAATTCCTGATCACTATCACCATCACCATTGTTGTCTTCTACAAGTGAGGTGTCTTTATCTGGTTGAGAGGCCTCTGAGCTGGAATTTGAAGGCATGCCAGATGTATCAGCTGAATTTGTCATTGTTGTGCTGATAGAAACCTCATTTACTGAAGTAGTTCCAACTGGAGCTGAAGATGTATGAGTTGAAGGTCTTCCTAGCTCAAATCTTGGATCAGGATCACCTGTATTTAGATTTTCTGCAGATCCTGAAACATGCTCACAAGATTTGTTAAAACAGTTGGTAACTAAATCAAGATCAAACAGCCAATCCGGACCAGAACCAGCCACACAAGGAGTGTGCTCATTGAAAGTCACATTGGCTGACTCCTCAACAATTCTAGTTCTGAGATTGTATACTCTATAAGCTTTAGCTTGAGAAGAGTATCCAATGAAATGTCCATCATCTGATTTCTCAGCAAACTTGGCAATTTGATCTTTGGTATTCAAGATGGTGCAGGGACATCCAAATGACCTGAGAAAACCAATGAAAGGTTTCCTCTTGTGCCAAAGTTCATAAGGAGTCTTACCATGTGTCTTAACTACTAAAACTCTGTTTTGCACATAGCAAGCAGTATTAACTGCCTCTGCCCAGAAGGTGATAGGCAGTTTAGAGTCAGACAACATAGTTCTTGCAGCTTCAATAAGTGTCCTGTTTCTCCTCTCAGCAACTCCGTTTTGCTGAGGAGTCCTGGGAGCACTATATTGTCTTGTAATACCTTTCTCATCACAAAATGTATCAAGGATTTGGTTCTTGAATTCAGTTCCTTGATCACATCTTATGGTTTTGACCTTGTGATCACATTGATTCTCAACTTTTAAGATGAAATTCTTCAGAATCTCAGGGGTTTCATCCTTAGTTCTAAGGAAGAAGACCCAAGTGAATCTTGTAAAATCATCTGTGATCACCAGACAGTAAGAGGTCCTTCCCTAAACTCATTACACTGGTGGGGCCAAAGAGATCCATATGTAACAAGTGTAGGGGAGTAGTGATGGAGTTCTTTTCCTTAGGCTTGTGAGATACCTTGTGTTGCTTCCCTTTCAGGCATGCAACACAATGATCATCACTTGTAAACTCTTTCTTTGGCATTCCAGTTACCAGATCATGTTTAATTAATTTATTCATGTTCTTAAAGTTTACATGGCACATTCTTTTATGCCATAGGAAAGACTCATCACTATTTTCTTTAGATAGAAAGCATGAAACTTCTCCAGAGGGAGATGTTTCTTGCAAATCCATCTTGTACATGTTCCCTTTCCTGGGGGGAGATGTTTCTTGCAAATCCATCTTGTACATGTTCCCTTTCCTGGGGGCTCTGAGCAGGATATGCTCATGAGGAATGACCACACCAGGCTTGAGAACAATGCACTCATGCTCAGTAAAGAGCATGTTATGACTCTGATCACAAAATTGGGATACACTCAGAAGATTGTACCCAAGCTCCTTAACAAAGTTTACCTTTTCAATGCTGAGCTTACCATTTGTGACCTTGCCCCTTCCAGAAATGTAACCACCTTCATCTCCTCCAAAAGCAACTGGTCCTCCATCAATTCTCTCAAAATTATGGAGTAGAGACCTATTGCCTGTCATGTGCCTGGAACAGCCACTGTCAATTATCCAGACATTCCTGTTTGTCTTGAGCTGTTCCTGCACAAAGAAAATGATTAGTTACATTTGGAAACCCAAGCCTTACTTGTCTTGGGCTCATTAAGTGTAATAGAAGGTAATGCAACAGTAATAGATCCTATGGTTGTACTATGGGGATCTTCAGCTGTTGTTGATGGAGAAACCTCAGTCATTTGGTCTTTCTTAGACTTCCACACCACCTTTGGAGTCTTGGACTTGACCTTCAAAACCTTTGAAGCTTTTGGAACTTCACAAGTTTTGATGACTGATCCTTCGGAAGAATCTACAGTCACTGCAGCAGACTTCAGTGCTTCGGAAGAACTCCTTTCTTCCGAGACCAACTTTGCTTCCGAAGGTAATTTTCCATTTACCTTCTTCTTTGATTTGGAGCTTCCGAAGGAAACAGACTTTCCTTCCGAAGCTTGAGACTTCTTGAGACTCTTTGAAGTCTTTGTTTTAGTCATGTGGACAGTACTTTTAGGATTGTATGGGCAATCCTTAGCAATGTGAGAAGTACTTTCACACATAACACACAACATTTTCTTCTTCAAAGAAGTCTCCCTTTGAGAGCAAGACTGGCTTTGGTCACATCCCTTCTCCACCTTCATCTTGGTAGATGCTGAGACAGTTCCTTTGGGCTGTGAACTGTTCTTGGAGTTTGATGGTCCAGGCTGTGCAGCAGTGGTACACAGCAGCTCAGTCTTCTTCTTGGCACTGAGATGATTTGAACAAGAACCATGACTCTTAGCTGAGGAGTCTTGGTTGATGTCTTCAGTCCTTACTACTCTGAAACCTGCAGAGATAAAAACTTGTTTCTGCTTAGCATCAAAAGTAGCCTTGATTTCTTGAGCCTTCTTTGCTTTTCTTTTGCTCTTCCTAATCAAGTTCTTTCTCTTGGACTTGGTCATCACAGTTGATTTCTTCTCCTCAGAAGGATAGTGGCCCTTGGAAGAATCCTCTTCTTCACTCTTCTCAGAGGAATTCTTCACTATCACTTCTTCATCATCCTCACTTATAGGATCTATGAGAGGAAGCTCATCTTCACAAGTTCCACACCTAGGAGATCTTACAGACAAGATTGTGTGTGGAGGAGCTATCTCATTTGATCCCAGTCCCTGTCTATTTTGATAACAAACCTTGTTGTGCAGGGATGAGGATATCATGTTCTTGAAGGTCTCTTCTTCAAGAACACTCTTCTCTGCCTTGGCTTTGCTGATCACAAGCTCAGCCTGGCACTCAGTTAACTTAGTGATGAGATCTTGGATCTGAGTTCTAAAATCTGTATGTTCATGTTTTATTACTGAAATGGTTTTCTCCAAGTCCTCTATCTTTAACTTGTAATCATTTTCAGACTTTCTAAAATCAGATTTTAATATGTTTAATGACTCAAGATCAGATCTCATCTCTAGGTTGTAGGACCTGTATCTATTTACTTTAGCAATGCATTCAGGGGAGCAAAGATGTTCCAATACCTTGGCTTCATCATGGTCAGCCATCAGTGCTTGGTTTGGAGAAGCATCCTCCACCTGAAAACTCCAGTCAAACCTCCCTCTTCAACAGCAACAGTAGCATGTTGCTTTGTCTTCTCAGCCTGAGGAGCTTTGTCAGTAAAGTTTGGTCTGGGTTGTGTTTGGCCCCCATTTGCTTTAGGTGCCTTACACTCCCTAGCAAAGTGACCCATAAGGTTACAGTTGTAACACTTAACTTTGCTTTTGTCCAGCCCAAACTTACCACTGGTAGCATTGCTTGGAAATCTTCTTCCTGTCCTCTTGTAGAACTTCTTGGCTCTGTGAGTGAGGAGAGCCATCTGCTGAACTATCTCCATGTATTCCAGGTCATCTGGATGGATACAGTCCAGGTCTTCAAGAGTGAAAAGATAATTTCCACAGCTTTCATCTGCAGACACAAAGGCTTGAGAAGAACTTGTCTCTTGGAATGGGCTTCCTTGAGTGAAGTTCTCCCTTGGTGTCTCCGGGAAGGTGATGAAAGGACCCTTTTGTGAGTTGTCAGGGTAGCATATGAGATGATGTTGGGGTTCTATGCTGTCCCTTTCAACCACATGAAGGGCTGAACCCATTTGATTGTTGGAGTTGCCAGATGAACCTTGCATGTTCATCTCCATCTGGTATCCACTGAGAATCCCATACAACTCTGTAAGTGTAAGAGTCTTAAGGTTCTCAGTCCTCTTGATCACCACACAATAGTGTGTCCATTGCCTAGGAAGTGAGGATATGAACTTCCTTACAATGTCCCTGTTTTCAAGAGGAACTCCTCCATCCACTAGGGTATCCACAATCTCAACATACCTGAAGTATTATTGGGTCATGGTCTCACCTGCTTTGAAGGTGAAATTTTCAAACTGCTGCTTCAGTAGATCTTTCTTGTTCTCCTTGGCTTCAGAGGAGCCTTCATACATCAGCTTCAGTGCATCCCACAGCTGTTTGGCTGTCTTGCACTTCTTAAAACCTCTGTATACAGAGTTTGGGAGAGCAGTCTGAAGAGCAGTCATGGCCTTCCTGTCAATCTCTACTCTTTTTCTATCTTCATCTGAGTAGTTGGCCACATCTTTAGGAATCATACCAGCACCAGTAGCAGAGGGAGTGCTGGGTATGAAAGGTCCATTCTCAACAGATTTCCACATTCTTGAATCAAAAGACCTGATGAAGCCTTCCATCCTCATGCACCAGGTGTCAAAATCATCAAGAGTGATCAGTGGGGATTTGTTCATGGTTCCAGTCTCCATATCAGTCTTTGAGATGGAAGCCATTTGAAGAGTTTAGCTTTTGTGTGTGTGAGGGATCTTAAGATGGTTAGATCTTATATCAAGAGCCTGGAAAGCTCTGATACCAATTGCAGGACCGTTTAAGGGCTTTAGCACAATTACAACACAACAACACAATGAGGAGATTAACTAAACTCTAATCAAACAGTGAACTGGGTAACCAAGAGTGATACAAAGAACACAAGTAAAGCAAGAGACAGAACAAGAGAGTATGGGTTTCAAGGAGGCAGTATATTGCTTTCTTAAGTTCTTTTACAAGTGTTACAAAGCATAAAGAAAAGATACAAGAACTTGAAATACTTATACTACAACCTACAGCCGGCTATACTTTGAAAGCTAGCTGGATACAATTGACTAGACACTAACAAAATCAATTGTAGGGTCAAAAGGCATATCTGCCTTTTGACCTTGTGACTATGACATGCCATAGCTCACATCCTTATACAATACAAAAAGGATAAAGTACATAAAGTGGAAAGTTGAAGACTCACGACCTCAATGTACAGTTACCAAAAGCAAGGCCCTTTTCACCAACTCATGTAAGTTGGTGACTTTACAGAGATGCAGCGGAAAAGGTGCTTTATGGAACAGTACATCAGATAAAGCATGTGTACTAAAAGTCTTCGGAAGAAATCTGTCTTCATAGGTTGAAGCTTCGGAAGACTTTGTCTCTGAAGCTTCGGAAGACTTCATGTTTGGCTTCGGAAGATATTGGTCTTGGCTTCGGAAGATTTTACACTTAGAGTATTTTCTAATGCTTTGTGTAAAACATCCGAAGCATTCTTCACTTCAGTACTTAGTGCATGTTGCTGAGACACTTAGGCTGATTTGGGTTGCATCAGACTTCAGGAATCCTTACATACATATATATATATGTTTATATGTATATGTATGTATGTATGTATATATATATGTGTGTATATATATATATATATATATATATATATATATATGTGTGTGTGTATATATATATATATATATATATATATATATATATATATCTTTTATCTATATATATATATATAGATATATATATATATATCTATATATATATATATATGTATATATATATACACAAACACACACACACACACACACACACCACACATATATATATATATATATATATATATATATATATATAGTGAAATGTTATACTAAAAAGATGTAATTTCCTATGAAAAGTGAGAAGCCACCGCCATGTGTCACGTGTAACAAGGATGAGACTAATTCCGTCCTGAAACTTTGGCTTAGATTACATGCGCGAAAACACATGATGGTTCTAGATAGAAAACGCATGATAAATTTTGACGTGAAAACGAGCAATGATTTTGGACGTGAAAACACATGATGGTTCTAGACGTGAATAACCATGATGGTTCTGGATGTGAAAACGCATAATAGATTCTTGTAGCACAAATGATTCTAGGCACAAAATTGAAAACACGCACTTATACTACATGAAATGCAAAGATATATGAGATGAAAACACACTAATTATACACACACCTAGTTTATCAGGTTTAAAAAATGATTTTTTTGTTAAAAAGAAAAAAAATGTTCTAATAGTACAATCAAATTAAAGATAAAAAATACTTAATTTTATAGTATAATTCTTTCTAACAAAGTATTATCATATATAAAGTTTTTTATGTTTTAAAAAAATGATACAAGTTTAAAAAAGTCAACAAAGAATGGTTATTATAATTTTACCCTTCCAACACTATTAATTAGTTATTATCGTTGACACAACACCCTCTTCGAATCTCAACTATTAAGGTGACTTTAAGGCCGTTTGGGAGTTGGGGCAGCATATTTAGAGACGAATTTTTGTTGTGAACACCCCAAAAAACTAAAGGGGACTTCTCAAAAGGTCATGTTTGTACTAGTGTAAGTTTTAAACAATTCCTAAATCTTTTTGTGATTTGTTTGAGTTTGTTTTTCTTGAATCTTTACAAACCCTAGCTAATTTTTGCCGCTTATACTTAATCTAATCTTATTTAATTAGATTAGGACATTTAACAAAATCATCACCCTAGCTAATTGTTTTCCCCCTTATATTTAATCTAATCTTATTCAATTAGATTAGGACATTTAACAAAATCATCACCGTACTCACATCATCTTCCATGAGTCTTATATCAGCAAAAACTTAAACGAGAAAGTAGTTGTGTGTGAATACACACAAGCATGACACATTTACAAATACTGGGGCCATTTTTGAAGGGTTAAATTTCAGCCACTTCAACTCTTAAGAGTGACATAACTATAAAAGCCATAGCAATGTAGATCGAACAACGATCCAGTACAATTTGCGTCTCACTTGACAATAACTTGATAAAATTAGAAATCTTAATATGGACATCTGATTAGATGCAGATGATACAGCAACAGTGTCTTATAACTTCTTTTCTTGTCACGAACTTTATTTTATTTGCATGTCAAGGCATGTCGCGAACAGTGGTGTATTCTTGATTTTTTGGTTCATTTTCAAGAAGATGCTTTGTCAATGTACCTTCATCTTCTACTTGCCTTGACACTATTCTTTGTTCTTCTGTTTTGCCCCATAGTACTGAGTACAGCCCAATCATTATGAGCACTGCCCCTAACAATCTGAGTCATAAACAACAAATACATATACATAAAATATACAAAACTGAAAAGGTTTTATTCTTATTTTATTTTCTTGGGTGGTTAATAATATAAAATTGTTAGGTGGTTATATATAAAACATCAATAAACTGTCACATGGATGATGTATGCCCCTAGAATACAAACCTGACATATGATCTTGATCTAAGATATTTAATTGGTAGTGAGATACATAATTTGACTAATCTAGCAACATGTTGAATTATATACATTGACTTACCCTCCAAGGTACAACTGATCATGAAGAATTGCAAAAGCCATTATAGCAACAAGAAAAGTCTGCACAGGCTGGAACACAGCGACGAAAACGGGTCCTCCTTTCTGAATACACCAAGTTTGAAGCCATAACACAATGCCAGATGAAATAATGCCCTGTAACATATATATTATTCTTGTTATTCTATAAACCATATTAATTAAAAAATTTAAACTATAAGTACACCTTAAAATGATATCCATAATGGTTTTCTATATATACAAGTTAGTTTCTATGGGTGAATTGATTTGTTCAGAACTTACAGCATATAAGATGGTGAAAATTTCTTCCCCAGACTTGATTTTCCACTTCACGGGGTCCCTCTCAAAAACCGCTGCTATGACCAGAAACTGGATCAACCCAAAGAAGCATGTGAAAGAGGTGAGTGAAAGTTTAGCAGGGTATTTCTTCACAATGGGAGCCTGCAATAAAGCAATCACTTTTATTAAACTGTTATAGAATTCTTAATGCAGTGTATGTTGGCTTGTGGAATGGTTATAAACTTATAACAGCTCTCTATAGCTTTAAACACCTAACCTGAAAGACCATCCAACCAGCCCACGATAAGCAGTGACCGAGTAGGTATATACAACCCCATGTCCAGTTGAGCATTTTCGTTGAGCCCGAAAGGGTATCTTCAATATTGTTGATAGTCGGTGTACCTTGGTGCACAAGAGGTGATCCTTTGTATAGAGTAATTATCATTGCACCCCCAACACTTGCAAGGGTACCAATAACTTTTGCCAACCCATCTCTCCTTGCTAAGTTTACTTTCTCAAGCCTAACATACAACAGAAGAGTAAACATATCAAAAGGGTATACTCTATTATATGATTCTATGTTCATAATATTTTTTACGGTACCTTAAAACCGAAGCCATGACGAATGTTATGGCAGGAACTGAGTTTTGCATAGCAGAAGCAAATGTTGGGGTTGCATAATACAAACCTAGTATATAAAACCCTTGGTTGGCTGTAATTCTTTGAAATCAAACATAAAGAAAATCTGTTAATTACACCTCTAAATAGAATTTCATTCACAATAAATTTAAGCATTGAAAACACGTACAATGCAGCCTTATTGACTTACCCCACTAAAGCCAGGAGGAAAAACTGAACTAGTAAGGAGAATGTAAGTGGTGGCCTTTCTTTCCTGAAAAACATTTCAAGGAAATGTTAAAGAAAACAAGATAGTAAAATCATATATATGACATATACTTTAGATCTATCTTATTTTGGAATTGGCGCGTAAATGGTGAATTTGATATGTCAAATATTATCTTGAACAAGTCCGAATGAACACTTAATCAAGTGTATGATTGTGGTTTTATTGTCAGGACTTACTTCTCGTAGAAGTAAGCGAACGGAGCCAAGAGAACCAAAGCAAGGAGGTTTCTGTAAACAGGGTAAACGATTTTGCTAACACCAATGTTGAGGGCGACCCTAGACACTATATGAAACCCCGCGAAGCAAAGTTGCAAAGCAAGAACTGCGACAACAAGTTTCATTTTCCCGGAGACATGAATATGAGTTCTCATTGGCTCCATTTTTACCTTCAGTGTGGATTTAATTTGTGTTGTGTGTTGTGTTGGGTTGGGGCATATATAAACTTAGCTTTTATAAGTGAAGGATGCATGAAAGTTGATAATTGTTTTGTTATGTATTATTGGGTGGATGCATGCATGAGGGTGGCAAGAACTGTCATAACCATATGCAAAGGAATCATGCAAAAAACATTGGTTGTGATTGCAATTATTGGTTGCTTATCATGTTAGCCTATCTAATAATTGTTGAAAACTTTTTATACTCTCTACTAATCTTTTTAATTAAGATACATTAGCTTCCCACATATATATTACTTCACTTGTTAATTATATGACCGTAGAATAAACATTACTTTCACTCTTGGTTTTATAATCAAAAATAATAATAATAGACATGACATTTTTACTTAAACATCCAACGTAAAGTGCATACTCACATGAAGATTTTTGGCAATTGGTGTGTTCGTCTAAAGAATGCACGTGGCTTCTCTCTGAGGCGTCCACATGTCATGCGAATTTGCACTTTGTATTGAACTAGTTTAGTAGTTTATTACCCGTCGCGCGTTGGGGCGGAATTGTATGCGGCATGATTAAGCATAGACTATAATTGACCCGACCCGTTTCGGAAATAGATTAACGTTGAAACGTAGAGTAACTTGAATATATACTGTTGAATAAAAATGTATTATATTTGACTTGACTATTTTAAAAGAAATTTATGTCGAGATGTAGACGAACTCAAAGCGTACATAAAAAAACACGTGCAGTGACGCCGTATACAGCGTGATAAGGTATAGATCACAATCGTCCCCACTCGTTTCGAACTAAATTTATATCGAAACGTAGAGTAATTTTGTTTTATACCATCAAATGAAACATATTATAATTGACTCGACGTATTTCCAAACAAAATTTACGTCGAACCGTAGACAAACTTAAAAAATATTATATTTGACCTTACTCATTTCTGCACAAAATTTACGTCAAAACGTAGATGAACGTTGAAAAATAGACCACTCCAAAACGTACATAAAATTAAGCACCGAAATATTGTATATTTGACCCAACTGATCTCTAAACAAAATTACGTCAATACATAAACGTATATTGAAACATAGACAGTCTTAAAGCGAATTTAAAAGTAAGCATGTATACATTTTATATTTGACCCAAGTCATTTTTTATTACGTCCAAACATATAGGGACTCGAATTTATATTGTATCAGGGTAAACACAAAACATTAGAATCTCGAAGGAGTTAAAATGACATTTTATTAAAATTATAAAAAATATTAGAGGGTGAAAAGTATAAAAACTGAAAATTTTGGGGGGAGTAAAGACCGGTGAAATACTCCACCGACTTTTACTTTTAACCATAGGTAAATGCTCCGGTGATAATGTCATGTTTGTTTTTTTATAAGTTAGAAAATCAATATTTGGCCAAAAACGTTACTTCTAATGTTCGCTTTATTGTTTCTCATCTGTTTGTCTTTTAGACCACCAAATACATGATAGAAATCAATTAACTAAATGTTGATCATATATTATTGTAAGAAATGGAATCTTTTTAAAAAATGAATGAATAATGCATACGGATATAGTGATATATATTCTAATGACCGGAGGGGTGTCCTCGTAATGTTACGAACACAACAAATACAATTTGTTTTAAATTAAAAACAATTATATCAATAGCATACTTAAATTAAAAATAATAAAATACTCAACCTTTTATAAAATAATTTTTAAAATAAAATATTAACATATAAAAAAGTTATAGTCATTTGAAAATCAAAAGGAAAAATTATTTAAAAGTTAATCATTGTAATCATGGAATAACATTATTGTATCTTTCTAATATGTAAAATACAATAATAAACTAACAACTAATTAATCTAATACATAAAAAAACAATAACAAAATAACACAATGTCTCATTATATCTTTTGATCATGATCTTGTTATTTTGAATACTATGAGTTTTAAAAAATACATTGGTGAAATAACATCATTGTGTAATTCTAATGGTAAAACACAATGATTAATAACAACAACATTATATAATCTATTAAAAATTAAGAGTAAATTACACGGATGGTCCCTGTGTTTTGGTTAAAATTTTAGATTTGGCCCTTAAAGTTTTAAAATTGCGAATATTGTCCCTAATGTTATAGTTATCTTTTTATTAATGGTCCCTACTATGTTAGTTCAGTTAGTGATATTAAATTTATCAAAATAATAATTTTACTTATATGGATCATCAATGTAATTTCATTATATTATAATCTTTTTATTATAAATATGTTTATTATTTAATACACAAATAAAAAATATTTAAAAAAATGTCTTCTTTTAAATGTGGTTTATAATTTTTTAAACCAATATGCGGGGTTTTTTAAACCCTTATAAAAATGTCTACTTTTATAAAAACTTTTAAACTGAATTGTTTTTTAAAAATGTTTAAAAAACTAAGAATTTGTTTAAGAAAAGATATTTTAAAAATAAATGGTTTTTAAAATAAAAGGAACTTTAGAAAACCAACCAGTTTTAAAAAAAGTTTAAAAAATCAAAAGGTTTTAGAAAATCAAAAGGGTTTAGAATGACGTATAAAAATAAACGTTAAAAAACCAAACATTTTAAAAAAACATGTTTTTAAAAAGTTTTTTATTTGTGTACTTAAAATGTATTTTATTAAATAATAATCTTATTAATAATGAAATTATAAACATAATATAAAAATAAAAAAATTGAAAAATATAAAATTTTCTTAAATAAAAATAATACTACAGTTTAAAAGGTAAATTAAATAGATGGCTAATGCGAGTAAAATGCTAATTTTACAATATTTAACATCACTAACGGTTAACTAACAGACATAAGGACCATATATTAAAAAGAAAGAAATGTTAGGGACTATATTCAAAGATTTAAAACTTTAAGGACCAAATCCAAAATTTCAACATAACCACAGGGACCTATCCATGTAATTTACTCAAAAATTAATGACACAAATAACATATTATGTTATATCCAACATAATGAGTTTTGAAAAATAGATTGGTGAAAGTAAATCATTATGTGTTTTAGTTGTAAAACAAAATGATAGATAACAAGTTTATAATCTATATAAACAATGACAAATATATAACATAAAATAATCTAAAACGTAAAGCACAATGATTCATACATATAACAAATGATGTAAAATATATGATACAATAAATTGATATTTCAGACAATAAACGTATAAGACACAATGAGTTTACGTATTTGACATAATAACCAAAATGTCATCCTTTTTAAACAAATAGAAGGACACAACACACAATACTTCTTAGACTTTTTAGATTACATATATTTTTTTACTATAACCCTACGTCCCTTTATATTTATGTTATTATGCTTTTTGGTCTGAAAAAATGTATTGATATGGGTTGCCTGAAACCTAAGTTATAAATAAACACAAATACCTTTCCCACAAAACACATTCATGTACATATATTATCCTCTTATTGTTTCCTACACTTTTTACAAAAGTAACATTTTATACATAACTACACCCTGATTATTTAAATGTGAATGGTTTTAAAATTGATATTTTCTTCCATCAGCAATAGAGTTTATAGAATAGATGATAAGAAATTTGGTACCGCGAACTTGCCTCTTTTTAAGAAAACATGACGAGTTCTTTATTGAAATGTTTCGCATTAAGGATATTTTAAATGCTCGTACATGAATTTCGACCAATATACATGTTTCATGTTTTCCAATTTCAAATTTAATATATGTAGTGTCTATTTATTAATTGCGATATATGCTTGGAAGATATCGGTATCCAACCTATCATCACTTCCAAACTTGAAAATTTCATTGGCTTAAAATTGGAATCTTTTTAAGTTAATATCGATGATAATAAGTGGAATCTTTTTTAGTTACAATCACGGGATGATAATAATTAATAATTTCTTTATTTCGTTCAAAATCTATCTGTAGATATATAGTCTATAATAATAAAAAATAACTAATGTGATACATTTCAATTTTTTATCAACTTAAAAAAACGTTTTACCGCTTCTCTTTTATTAATTAAAAAAAATAAAAATAAATCATTTGACTCTCTCTTTTAACAAAAAATCCTAAAACAAACGTACTCCTAATATATATATATATATATATATATATATATATATATATATATATATATATATATATATATATATATATATATATATATATATATATATATATATATATATATATATATATATATATATATATGTATATATATATATGTATATATATATATATGTATACATATGTATATATACATATATATATATATGTATATATATATATGTATATATACATATATATATATATATATATATATATATATATATATATATATATATATATATATATAATTATATATTATTTTATGGTTTAGTATTCTTACGTTATGTTTTAAGAACTTGAAGTGTTTAAATATTATTAAAATAGTATAATTACCAACCATTTTAATATAAATGATGTTATAAAAGAATACCTTTTATTTTAACAAAATAATTATTTATATTTTAAATAAAAGAATGTTAGATCTATGAGCAATAGGTCTAGATCTTTTTGTATAGGCTTAGCACTTTAATCAATGTTTGTAATGAACTCTTGTAATTCATTATTTTAATGTATGCATTATGTATATAGGTTAACCCATATCCGTGTTGATTTATAGGTGTGATTGCAGGTTCAACATCAATTAACTAAGTGTAAGAAATATCTACGGATGAACACTTATGTTCTTCCGTAGATAATCTTCTTACGCAAAATACATCCGAGGATCTTCTAAGGAAGAAAACTCCTGTACAGATGAAGTCAAGGGTGTAATGTAAGTCCAAAGATCCACGGATGAACAACTTGCACTCCAATGAAGTCTACCAAGTGAAGACTCCTATGGAAGGCAAATCTAAGGCCCCGTTCCCGGGACGCCTACAGTTGGTCATTCATCGCACATAAAAGATATATTTATATTCGTATTTCATAAACATCGCAATGGAACACTTAATTAATCATTCATTTCCATTTAAATGCTTTTGCAAGTTAATACAACATTCATTACAAAACAGTTTGTTTGCATCACAATGCAAAAACATTAATCATAAGAATGTCATCCCAAAAGAGCCGAGTAGCCTCGCAGTGCCATCCTCAGCAATCATTACCTGCCAACTGAAAAACACATAAAAAGTCAGTGTTGCTGAGTGAGTTCTAGTTTTATAGTAAAACATGTTTTACTTTCATTAAAACCTTTCGTTTTCTCATGCGATCATACATCATACGTACACACAGATAATATCATTATTATCTACATCATTCATTCATACTGTAACTTTTAGATTCTTTAATCATTACAACTTTTCCCTTTTCTATCAACCATAAACCTTACCCTTCTGTTCATAGTACTGGACCTAGGCCTACCATAGACCTTCTATAACGGTGCACCGCACCTCATGGCCACAGCACCTAGGATAAAGTTTAGGTGTACTATGCAATACCTTTCTGTTCATGGTTCTGGACCTAGGCCTATCGTAGACCTTCTATAACGGTGCATCGCACCTCATGATCACAGTACCTAAGGTATGAAGATATGAGTACCATTGCCATATGCAATACCTTTCTATTCATGGTTCTGGACCTAGGCCTATCGTAGACCTTCTATAACGGTGCGTCGCACCTTGTGGTCACAGTACCTAAGGTATGCAGCAACAGTTCTATACAAATGGTCAATCACAAAGAAAGACTCCGATGTGCATACCATGCTTGCAAGACTTTCATTACTTTTATTACTCATTAATGCATGCACTCTTACTTCATGTTCCTCTTTCATTATCTTTCACTTTACGTTACATAATACTTCATTCATTCATTGACACGACACGTAAAGCCACAAGAAAGATAAACATACATCATAATAAGGAACATATCATACACAATCATCATCATCATATAGGGCAACATTATACACACATAACATGCATAAACATGTAACATCATCATCATCATGCCCAACATACTCTCTAAGGTCATAACAGTCATCTTACATGCTCTTACGGGAACTTTTACATCAAAACATACATCTGCACTTTCCCCCGAAAGTCAGAAGTCGAACTACACTTTCTTTCGAGTGCGACAGCCCTATTCGGGCGTATGGACACCCTTCAGTCGCATGGCCTCCATGCGACTAAACATCATACGATTGGACTCATGCGGATGAACATCTATGCGAATGGACACCCAGTCGTGCGTATGGACCTCATGCGGATGGAACTAATGCGAATGAGCACCTATGCGACTGACCTCATGCGAATGGACTCATGCGACTAAGCACCTATGCGACTGGACCCTCAGTCGTATGACTCCCCATGCGACTGGACTCCCAATCGTACGAATGGAACCTTAATCGTGCGAATGAACCCTCAATCGTGCGAATGAAGCTCAATCGTGCGAATGAACCTCAATCGCCTCTCAATCTGCCGAATGGTCTCCAGTTGGTCGCCTAGCCCTAGCTGATGCAGAAAGGAGTTCATCCCGAACCCAATCTGCAATTTTCGGCCTCCAAGCTCATCCAAACCCATTCTAAGCCTAAATCAACCATCTTAGACCTTAGGAATGCATACCACAATACCATACAAGCACACACAAGCCCGGAAACAAACTCCAAACGCATCACACGGAACACACCCAAATGGGTCATAAACGCACACATATAAAAACGGGTTTTTGATGCTTTCCAGCCCCAAAATCAGTTGAAAACAAGTAAAAGTGGGGTCCTAGAACTCACACAAACGAGCACAACGACAAGGGCTTCGATTTGACTCGCTCCTCAACAATTTTGGCCACTCGAACCAACTCGAACCGACACTTTTCCCTCTTTTCTCTTCTTTCTCTCTTCTATTCTTTCTTTGGCTGATTTGTGAGTGTGGGAGAGAGGGTAAGGGCTGCCCTCTCCCTTATATACCCCTACTCACCCGACTTTCTTTCGTTGACGAGTTTGGTCCCTCGACTTTGAACTGTATTTCTTTTTCTTCCTTCGTTGGCTTCAAAATAATAAATAACCGGGTGTTACAAGTCCACCCCCCTTAAATAGGTTTCGTCCCCGAAACCTGTTATTCTTCGAACAAACGTGAATAATGTAGTCTCATTTCTTTCTCAGTCTCTCACGTTGACTCGGATCCCTTCCTGTGCTTCCACTGTACACGCACAAGAGGAACCACTTTATTTCTCAGTCTTTACTCTTTTCTATCGATGATTGTCACTGGTTGCTCCACGTAATTGAGTCTTTCGTCTACTTCGATATCTTCCAATGGAACAATCATATCTTCATCTGCCAAGCACTTCCTTAGATGAGATACATGGAATGTCGGGTGAATTCCACTTCACTCATCCGGTAACTCCAGTCTATAGGCCACCTCTCCTACTCGAGCGATGATTCGGAAAGGGCCTATATACCTTGGGCTCAACTTACCTCGCTTTTGAAAGCGGATGATACCTTTCCAAGGTGAGACCTTCAACATAACCCGGTCACCCACCTGGAACTCAATCGGCCTGCGTCGTTTATCAGCATACGACTTCTGTCTGTCTTTGGCTGCCTGCATGAAGGCTTTAATCTTCTCAAGCTTCTCAGTCATAGCCTCGATTACCTCGACGCTCCCCAATTCCTTCTGACCAATATCACCCCAACAAACGGGTGTTCTGCATCTCCTACCGTATAGCATCTCATATGGTGGCATACCAATGCTGGCATGATAACTGTTGTTGTATGAGAATTCGGCTAACGGTAGGTGGTCATCCCAACTTCCCCTCAAATCAATCACACATGCCCGAAGCATGTCTTCCAGTGTCTGAATGGTCCTTTCTGACTGACCATCAGTCTGGGGATGATAAGCCGTGCTAATATGTAACCTCGTCCCCATAGCGTCGTGGAATTTCTTCCAAAATATAGATGTAAACCGGGTGTCACGGTCAGACACAACAGACACCGGAACACCATGACGAGTTACAATTTCCCGGATGAACAGATCAGCCAACCTCTCAGATGAATATATCTCGCGGATCGGTAGGAAGTGAGCACTCTTCATCAAACGGTCAACTATCACCCATATGGCATCGTACCCTTTCGGGGTACGCGGCAGCTTCGTAATGAAATCCATGGTGATGTGCTCCCACTTCCATTCCGGTATATCCAAAGGTTGGATCTTCCCATACGGCTTTTGATGCTCGGCCTTCACCTGTAAGCAAGTAAGGCACTTACTCACATACTCCACCACATCACGCTTCATACCCGGCCACCAATAATCCTTCTTCATGTCTTGGTACATGTTCGTGGCACCTGGGTGAATGGAGTATCGAGTCTTGTGAGCTTCATCCATGATTTTCACGCGTAAATCCCCAAAACGAGGAATCCACACACGTCCAAATCAGGTTCTAACACCGAGTGTGTTTTCACCCAATTCCCCAACCAGACCTCTCATTCTTTCCGAGTTAAGATGATCTTCTTTCAGTGCCTCATCTTGAAACTCTTTGACTTGCTTCATTACATCAGAGGTCATGATCAGTTGATATGCTTTCACCCAAATTGGCTCGGGCCTCTCTTTCCGGCTAAGGGCATCAACCACCACATTGGCCTTGCCCGGGTGGTAGTTGATCTCACAATCATAATCCTTTATAAGTTCCAACCACCGTCTCTGCCTCATGTTCAGATCCTTCTGCTCGAAGAAGTACTTCAGGCTCTTGTGGTCAGTGAATATGGTGCACTTCGTCCCGTAAAGATAGTGCTTCTAAATTTTTAACGCAAAGACCACGGCTGCCAGCTCCAAGTCATGAGTGCGGTAATTGACCTCATGAACCTTCAACTGTCGGGATGCATAGGCTATGACCTTTCCTTTCTGCATTAACACACACCCGAACCCCGAGTAGAAAGCATCAGAATAAACCACCAGATCTTCACTTCCATCGGGTAATGATAGAACTAGCTTGAGTCAACCTCGCTTTCAGTTCCTCGAACGCCTTCTCTTGAGCTTGACCCCATACGAACTTCACATCTTTTCGGGTCAACTTAGTTAGTGGAGAAGCAATCTTAGAGAAGTCTTGGATAAATCTTCTATAGTAGCCCGCCAAACCCAAGAAACTATGAATCTCGGATGGCGTCTTTGGTGACTTCCATTGCATAACCGCTTCCACTTTCGCCGGGTCCACCATAATCCCGTCGGGATTTACCACATGACCCAAGAACTGAACTTCTCGCAACCAGAACGCGCACTTGGAGAATTTAGCATACAACTTCTCCCTCCTCAGCGTCTCCAGAACCTCCCGAATGTGACCGGCATGCTCAATCTCGCTCCTCAAATAAATCAGGATATCATCAATAAACACAATTACTGATTTATCCAGCATCGACCGACACACACGGTTCATCAAATCCATAAAAGCAGCTGGCGCGTTGGTCAAACCAAAGGACATGACAAGAAACTCGTAGTGACCATAGCGCGTACGGAAAGCTGTTTTAGGAACATCCTGCTCTTTCACCTTCAGCTGATGGTAACGAGATCGAAGATCTATCCTTGAAAACCAACTGGCACCTTGGAGCTGATCGAACAGATCATCTACTCTCGGTAAAGGGGTATTGGTTCTTCACCGTCAACTTGTTCAGCTCGCGATAGTCAATGCATATCCTCATACTACCGTCCTTCTTCTTTACAAACAGGACCGGGGCACCCTAAGGAGAGATACTCGGTCTAATGAACCCCTTATCAAGTAGCTCTTGCAACTTCTCCATCAACTCTTTTATTTCTGTCGGAGCCAACCGATACGGTGCCTTGGCAAGAGGTTGGGCACCCAGTATCAGATCAATCTGAAACTCGATCTCTCTGTCAGGTGGCACTCCTGATAAGTCTTCTGAGAACACGTCTGGAAAGTGACACACAACCGACACATCGGCTAGTTATGGTGTTGGTATCCACATCCTTTACATAGGCCAAGTAAGCACTACATCCACGCCTCATACACTTTCCCACCACCGCCATCGAGATCACTTTTGGAATCGTAGTAACCCGATCACCGTAAACCGTCACTGAACTACCGTCAGGAGCTGTCAAACGAATCATCTTCTTGCGACACACAATGTTCGCCTCGAAGTCCGCCAACCAATCCATCCCAAGAACCAAATCGAAACCACCTAAGGTCATCACGAACGGTCTAACAGAAAACTTACGACTCTCAAGTTCCACATCACAGTTCTCTATCATCTCAGAAATCCTGGTAGACTTACCTATGGCAGTTTCTACATCAAAGGGCGCATCAACACGTCTACTACTAACAGGTAGCTTAGCACAGAAAGCAGCAGAAATAAAACTTTTACTGGCACCCGAATCAAATAACACAGAAGCTAAAGTTTGGTTCACTAGATATGTACCGGACACAACGTCAGGGTCCGTCCTAGCCTCCTCCTACGTCATGGTGAATGCCCTTGCACTCGCCCTCGATCTTTCATTCCCCGTCTTCTTCACCCCGAAACTCTTAGCCCTCGGCTTCTTACAATCCTTACTCAGTGACCCTCCATGCCATAGTTAAAGCACCGGACCGTACGACAGTCCTTGGCTATATGCCCCGGCTTCCCACATTTGAAGCATACATTCAGCCCCAGCCTACATTCCCCGTTATGTTCTCTCCCACACCTACCAAACTTCTTTATACCAGCACCCGATGCGACCACATGGCGGTCGTCCACACGTGCCCTCTTGTTACCCGTCGAAGCATCACCCCGACCAAACTTCTTCCCCTACCAGTTTCAGTCACCTCCACCCTTCCTGCTACCTCCTGTCACCACCACCGTCCTCTCATCATACAGTCTTCCCGCCAAGTCCACCGCTGACCTAAACGTGCTCGGTCGGGCAACGATCATGTGCCTGCGAATAACCGCTGGCAAACCCTGAATGTATCTTTTAATCTTCCGTGACAAAGGTGTCACCTGATCCGACACCAGACATGCCATCTCATTGAACTTCGTGGTGTACTGCTGGTGTGTCATGGTTCCCGCCTCCAACTGCAGGAACTCCCTCTCAACCTTGTCCATCTCCCGGTGATGACAGAACTCCTCAATCACCAACTTCTTCAGTTCGGGCCATCTCATTCTCCCGATTGCCCGGTTACCCTCAACTTGGACAATATTGTCCCACCAGCATAAAGCTGAGTCCACAAACGAGTGGGTGGCAAACTTTACTTCTTGATCTTCCCGGCACTCGCTGATGTCGAGAACAGCCTCCATCTCTCTCACCCATCGGTGAGCAGCGGCAGCAGTGCCATTACCGTCGAAAGTAGGGGGCTTGCATCTCATAAAGCCCCATAGTTGTGCCACCTCTTGCACAGGCTCATCTTCCTTTTCCTCGTCTTCATTATCAGAGAAAATCGTTTCAGGCTTCGGTTGCTCTCGTCCCCCCGAAGACCTGTTTCTCTCCTTTCTTTCTCCTTCTTTCACAGCCTTGATGACTTCGGTCACCACAGACGGTAAGATTGTCTGCGTGACCTGGTGTACTTCTTCAACAACAGCCTCCTTTACCGAGGCCCTCAAGTTTGCACTCTCATCCCCAGCCTCCAGATGAGGGGTCTCAGGTTCTTCAGGAACCACCTTCTCCACTCTAGGCCTTCCTCTTTTAGGTCGCAGATCAGCATCAGGCCCACCACGACCTCCACCCCTAGAAGCTTTAGAGGATCTACCACCAACCATTCTCTATATCACACTGAAAGATTCAAACACCAACACGGTCATTCAAGGAAACAGCTCAGTTTATGTCAAGTATAGTAAGTCCCTAATTATAGTGGCCAATTGTGATTAGCCACTTACTTTATTCTTCATACCCCAAGCATTACCTGTCCTGACTACATCAGTATTTAAATCTACATACAACACATAACCACATACCATGAGCACATAAAACCGGTTAACTTTACGAAAATACATGATGGCACGCAGCTACTCAGATTGGCATTCCATTCCCATTCCGTCCCATTTTCAGTTTAAGTTAAGGTTTATTTGAAAATTTTACCCATTTCACTTAAACTTTGGCTCTAATACCAACTTGTAAGGCCCCGTTCCCGGGACGCCTACAGTTGGTCATTCATCGCACATAAAAGATATATTTACATTCGTATTTCATAAACATCGCAGCGGAACACTAATGCAACAACCGACCCCTCACACCAACAATATTGTCCGCTTTGCCCACGAGGAGCTCACAGATTTGCTTTTGGTTGCCCAGGTGAAAACTTCCCTAGGAGGTCACCCATCCCTGGATTGCTCCAACCCGAGCACGTTTAACTGCGGAGTTCTCCTCTCATCCACAGCCATTACGCCCAAAACGCGTTAATGATATTAGAGGCCAGACATTCCTTATGAACCAGGAATCTCTCCTGTCCACGACCGATGTGGGAATGTGTAAGGTGTCACAAGCACCCCTTGTTTGGACTCATCGTCCTCGATGAGCCCGAGAATTCACCATCCTTGGTGAGGTATGTCCCACATCCCGAGCGGCACAGGAGTGGCTCTGATACCATTCTGTAACACTCGGCCCCTCACACCAACAATATTATCCGCTTTGCCCACGAGGAGCTGACGGATTTGCTTTTGGTTGCCCAGGTGAAAACTTCCCAAGGAGGTCACCCATCCCTGGATTGCTCCCACCTGAGCACGTTTAATTGCGGAGTTCTCCTCTCATCCACAGCCATTACGCCCAAAACGCGTTGTTGATATTAGAGGTCAGACATTCCTTATGAACCAGGAATCTCTCCTGTCCACGGCCGATGTGGGAATGTGTAGGGTGTCACAAACTGTAACATCCGCCATTTTTCAAACTATGAACCCAAACTCGAACCCATTTTGAACTTTCATATAATGGAAAATTCATCATTTAAAATTCCTTTATTCATTATAATGAATTAAATGCAATTTAACCAATATGGTGAATTGTTTTTTTTTCAATTATTATTTATCAAATCATTAAACAAGTTATTATAATTGTATGATTTATCAAATATTTTATAATATATAAATAAAGTTTTATAAATTCATGAAGTTTATTTGTTATTTATGAGTTTTAATTATAAAACTAAAATAAAGAATTAAAATACAAGATCATTATTTTTACAAATATGTAAGGTCTATAAAATATTATTAATATTTATAAGATTTTAAATATTTAATTAAAATAAATAATCAAATTACAAGTTCTTATTAGATTTATAAAGTCCACTAAGATTTAATAAAAAAAAGTTGTTAAATAAAAATTAAAGCTTTAATAAATTTAAGTTTAAATTGTAAGTATTTTTTTATTTATTTAAATTATTTAATTTTATATTTATTTCAAATTCCAATCATAACCCCCTTTTAAAAGACTTATAACTCACCATTAACATCATTCATAACCTACTCCTAACCTCAACTATAAAAGCAAGCCTTAGGCCTTACTTTTCATTTGCTCATTCTCTAAAAATCTCACTCTCATATCTTTTTTTCATCAATTGGTTATGATCAATTTGAATAATTTTATTTTATAAGAAATTTCAAGAATTCTTAATACTAAGGTAATCTTTTATTGCTTTTATATTATACATTTTAATCATCCTAACATCTAATTGTTCTCATGACTTTATGTTCTTACTATTATTGTTTTTTCTACCAAATCTCTTTTTATTTTAATCATCATTTGATCATTAACATTTTAATAATCACTAATCTTATAACAATCACTAACATTCCTAAATCAAGCTAACAACACACTAACATAAACAAAGAATCCCGTTTGCATGTGGACGGCTATGCCGCCGCATTCGGTTATTCCACAATATTATTTTTCTAAATGATGGCTATGCCAAAGACTTAGAATATTTTTATAACTCAAATGAAGACTAATATACCATATATTGATATAATAAATTGATCTAATCCGTTACATGCTTTAACGATTTTAAAAGTGCACATAAGTGCCTTACTACAATTCTGGCAGAATATAATCTTATTTCAACCGACCATAACTTGATCATAACAAACTAAATTTGAGTAAACTCAGAATCCAATGTTAAGTTCATTGAATTACCCTTTCAACAACAGTTTATACGTTTTCAAACTCAATCGGACGACTCAACAATAGCCTTCACAAGATAAGTGCGCATGTAAGCACCTTCTGTCTTGTGCTGCTTATTTGGCCTATTTACGGATCTTTTCATAAAAATGTTTCTGAACAAAAGTTGTACGGGAGACTTTGAACTAGTCAAATGTAAATTTTTATAATTTTATGAAACAGTTTACTTATCTAAAAACTTGTTTAAACAGATACCAAACATTCTGTCCAAAATCTAAAATTGGTACAATAATCGTTTTTCAATCTACCTTTCGCTTATTGGCATTCCTAAGCGTCCTAACTTCTTGTAATGAATTCCGACCTCAAGTTATTGTTTCTTTTTATCATTAAGGACATCACCTTTGACTCTTGAGCATCCAAGCTTTCTTATGTACTCTACAACCATCACTATTATTGTGAGTATTTCTATACCCCTTTTTCATATTTTTACACTTTGGGGTGAAACATGTTATCTTATAATCGTTGCACTTGTAAAACGTTTGATTCTTGTAAACTTATGGAAATTCACTTGTATGTTGTGGTTAGTTGATCTTATTAATTACCATGTAATGTTGATTATATGTACAATCATTAACTATTGCTAGCCTGGCGACGTCATAGATCTATGGGCCTGACAAGCCTGCTTGGTTGATCCAAGTACACTTAGCTAATCGTATATACTTTTAAACGTTTGAGACTTGTAAAACTGTCAAGGTTTGATTGTGCATTCTGTCTTACATCCCTAGTTACTTTGCTCTCTAACTTATAACATGAATTGTCATCTTTTATATACTTATGTATGAAAACTATGGAAATCTCACCAATATTATGTTGATCCTTTTATTTTTAACATGTTTCAGGTTTGATACTTGAAGATCCCTTCGTGCACATATAGGATTTGGACTTAGTTAATTGAAAGTCTTATATTGTTGTTAATGTCTTGTTTGCATTGTAATGATTTTAATTGTCTTGTATTGTTCAATAAAAATGGTATTTAATAATATTTCAACTCATTTAGTTCCATGTGCTATGAACAATCATTTCACATTCGTTCGCCCTGATGATTCCGCCGTCGGTCGGGGTGTGACAACTAAATTAATCATTCATTTCCATTTAAATGCTTTTGCAAGTTAATACAACATTCATTACAAAACAGTTTGTTCACATTACAATGCAAAAACATTAATCAAAAGAATGCCATTCCAAAAGAGCCGAGTAGCCTCGCGGTGTCATCCTCAGTAATCATTACCTGCCAACTGGAAAACACATAAAAAGTCAGCGTTGCTGAGTGAGTTCTAGTTTTATAATAAAACATGCTTTACTTTCATTAAAACCTTTCGTTTTCTCATGCGATCATACATCATACGTATACACAGATAATATCATTATTATCTACATCATACATTCATACTGTAACTTTTAGATTCTTTAATCATTGCAACTTTTCACTTTTCCTTCAACCATAAACCTTACCCTTCTGTTCATAGTACTGGACCTAGGCCTACCATAGACCTTTTATAACGGTACACCGCACCTCATGGCCACAACACCTAGGATAAAGTTTAGGTGTACTATGCAATACCTTTCTGTTCATGGTTCTAGACCTAGACCTATCGTAGACCTTCTATAACGGTGAGTCACACCTCATGGTCACAGTACCTAAGGTATGAAGATATGAGTACCATTGCCATATGCAATACCTTTCTGTTCATGGTTCTGGACCTAGGCCTATCGTAGACCTTCTATAACGGTGCGTCGCATCTCGTGGTCACAGTACCTAAGGTATGCAGCAACAGTTCTATACAAATGGTCAATCACAAAGAAAGACTCCGATGTGCATACCATGCTTGCAAGACTTTCTTTACTTTTATTACTCATTAATGCATGCACTCTTACTTCATGTTCCTTTTTCATTATCTTTCACTTTACGTTACATAATACTTCTCTCATTCATTGACACGACACGTAAAGCCACAAGAAAGATAAACATACATTATAATAAGGAACATATCATACACAGTCATCATAATCATACAGGGCAACATCATACACACATAACATGCATAAACATGCAACATCATCATCATCATCATGCCCACCATACTCTTTAAGGTCATAACAGTCATCTTACATGCTTTTACGGGAACTTTTACGTCAAAACTTACATCTGCACTTTCCCCCAAAAGTCAGAAGTCGAACTACACTTTCTTTCGAGTGCAACAGCCCTATTCGGGCGTATGGACACCCTTCAGTCGCATGGCTCCATGCGACTGAACATCATGCGATTGAACTCATACGGATGAACATCTATGAGAATGGACACCCAGTCGTGCGTATGGACCTCATGCGGATGGAACTAATGCGAATGAGCACCTATCCGACTGACATCATGCGAATGGACTCATGCGACTAAGCACCTATACGACTGGACCCACAGTCGTATGACTCCCCATGCGACTGGACTCCCAATCATACGAATGGAACCTTAATCGTGCAAATGAACCCTCAATCGTGCGAATGAAGCTCAATCGTGCGAATGAACCTCAATCGCCTCTCAATCGGCCGAATGGCCTCCAGTCGGTCGCCTAGCCCTAGCTGATGCAGAAAGGAGTTCATCCCGAACCCAATCTGCCATTTTCGGCCTCCAAGCTCATCCGAACTCATTCTAAGCCTAAATCAACCATCTTAGACCTTAGGAATGCATACCACAACACCATACAAGCACACACAAGCCCGGAAACAAACTCTAAACGCATCACACGCAACACACCCAAATGGGTCATAATCACACACATATAAAAACGGGTTTTTGATGCTTTCCAGCCCTAAAATCGGTTGAAAACAAGTAAAAGTGGGGTCCTAGAACTCACACAAACGAGCACAACGACAAGGGCTTCGATTTGACTCGCTCGTCAACGATTTTGGCCACTCGAACCAATCCGAACCGACACTTTTCCTTCTTCTCTCTTCTTTCTCTCTTCTCTTCTTTCTTTGGCTGATTTGTGAGTGTTGGGGAGAGGGTAAGGGCTGCCCTCTCCCTTATATACCCCCTCTCACCCGACTTTCTTTCGTTGACGAGTTTGGTCTCTCGACTTTGGACTTTATTTCTTTTTCTTCCTTCGTCGGCTTCAAAATAATAAATAACCGGGTGTTACAGCAAAACTCCTGCGGAAGGCAAAGTTCATGTGGAAGACCAACACTTGTATATAATTCATCAAATAAATCAAGTCAACAAGTCAAACACTGACTCCAAAATATTTGTTGTTTCCTTAACAGAATCCCTGAGCCTATAAATACTACTCCTAGGTTGACACATTAGACGACGGATGAATACCTAACAACACGTCGATCCACACGATTAATCAAACACAAAAATCCTAGCAGCCGCCACATCAATTACACTAAAATCATCAATACGTTCATAGCAAACATTATCATTAGCAATCATTATTTGATCATTTGTACTCATTAATCTGTTTTAATAAAAATCTTATGAATCAAATCTTGTTTATTCATTTATTGTTTTGTTCTTCATTATTAATATTTATTGTGGTTGATATTTAATATTTCATCAATTGAACAACGATTAATGATAATTTCGTGATCATTAACTCACACCCAATCTAATAATGATAATTCCTTATTGCGATCCTTGGATTCACAGGTAGCAAAGTGCTCATTGATTTAAATCGATTGATCTATCAGTGTTAGAATTGTTTAATTGATTGTTTATCTCATTAGATCTATCAGTTTTCTGATCAGATCTATTGATTTTGAGTAAAATTGTTTTGGTGTAAATCAATTTAAAACAACCAAACTGTTATTCATCTTTCAGCGAGTACTATTATATTGCTCGGTTAACATTGATCTATATTCATATTAATTGATACATAGATTTGTGTTATTGATTGATAATCAACAATTGTTCAAATCAATTAAAAAAAACATATTAAGAAAAGTCCTTGATTTGATATTAATAGTCATTGAGAGGATTGACTGATTTGTGACGTTAATTACTTGATAATTCAATAATTAAGTACTTGTTATTAATTATTTCATTCACAAAAGGAATTCTGTTTTAGTTGAATATTAATCCTTTGACTAAATTAATTAACTTTTTCGGTGGATCATCATACCAACCTCCAAAGTTGGAAGCCAAAGCGGATTTTAAATCCTGTAAATCAAATTCAAGAATCATGTGAATTACACTGATTCTGACTTATGGGTATCAAAAACTGAAGGTCCTTATATTCCACCAGCTCTTGGGCCGGACTATAATGACAATAATTAACCCATAAGTACAAAAGATCTATCACCTAAGGATGTTAAAAAGGTTAAAGTTGATATTAGAGCATACAACTTGCTCAGTATGGCTTTACCTGAAGAAATACTGATCGGGTGTGAGAACTAAAAAACAACAAATTCCTTGTGGAAGATACTTCATACTCTCTGTGAAGGGAGTGATGAAATCAGAAGCATAAGGAAGGATACACTTCGCTCCCAATATGAAACATTTTATCATATTGAGGGTGAATCAATTCCTCAACAACTCCACAGGTTTATGCAATTGGTAACTGAGATGAACATCTTGGAGTTAAAGTATACCAATGAGAAGTTAAACAAAAAGATGCTCCACACTTTGCCTGAAAGTTGGAAGCAAACTGTGTCCATGTTCAAGAACACCCTTGATCTCAAAACCACTGGTTTAGATACATTGGTGGCTAAAGTTGAAGCTCTTGAAATGGATGAAAAGTCAAGAAACAAGAGTGTGAGAACACATGTCACTCCTTATCATTTTAAAGAAACTAAAAGTGCTGGAAGTGCCTTTATTTCTAATAATGATAATGAAAACTCTTGTACTTTGAGTGAAGATGAAGAAGAAGTTAGTTTTTATGACTCAAAGCCTTCAAAGAAATCCTCTCAAGGTAAATCAGGAAAAGAGAAAGGGAGACCTGATGGAAGAAAAGATGCATCTACATCATCAGCAAAGTCTTCACCAAACAACAATCAAGCAGAGCCCATCACTGTGATTCTAGACTCTGAAGAACAAAAAGCAGCATTTGCAGCTTTCAGCTCAAGTTTTCAAGCTTACTTGGGCAACACTTTAACACTTGCCAACATCTGCTAACAAGATCCGGAAGAACTTCATCCAGATGTAGTAGAGGAAATGAATCTTTAGTGGCAAATGGCAATGATTGCATATAGAGCCAAGCAGTACCTAAGAAGAAACAAAAACTTGGCTGCAGCAAGTAAAACAACCAAAATTGGTATTGATAATTTAAAAGTGAGATGTTTCAAATGCAATTTCTATGGACACTTCTCAAGAGAGTGTAATCAACAATCAACTCGTGACATGAGACAAAATTAGCAACATCAGTCTCATCAACATCAATCATCAACCAACAACATCTCAAAGATCTTTCAGACAACCTCAGCTAACCAACTCATCCTCACCAGCCACAAACGCATCAGCAGGGCATAGTAATTCAAAAGAAACTGGGTTGATAATTTTACAAGATGGAACATGTGACTGGAGCATGTATGAGAAGGAGGTGTTGGAAGAGAATCAAGCTTTAATGGCCAACATGGAGAACAAAGTCCCACCTATAGCAAGAGAGGTAAGAGACAGATTATATTCATCAATATGTGTTGAGGAAGTTAAAAGATATAGAGTCCATGCTCAACAACTGGCTAACAAAGTAAAAGAAACAATGATTTTAAATGAATCTCATATAAGAGAGCATAAACTATATCAAATCAAATTAACTCTTAATAAATAGATTTAGATAAAATTGTTTCTGAAAATTACAGTTTAAAAGCCCAAGTTGAGCATCTGACCACTTCCTTAACAAAATCCATGGCTGATCATGCATCAACAGAAGTGAAACTTCAGAAGTTTCAACTGTCATCTCAGCAATATGAGAAATTATTAAATTCTCATATTGAATCAAAGAACATGTATGGTTTGGGATACAATGCTGTTGCACCCCCTCTGAATAATAATTATACAACTTTACCTGAAACAATGACAAACAGTTTGTCAAATCATTTTGTGCCATGCACTAATGTTGAAACAAAATCTAATCAACTGGTAAATGAAAATGATTCTGAGGTGAGTGAAACTGAGTCTTCTGAATCAGAACAAGTCAAACAAAATGACTCAAAATTTGACTATGATGAATGTGATGACTTGGATGATTCTGATGAACATGATGATAAATGTGCAGATGAATTGGATATTGGTAAGAATGTATCATTTGAGCCAATCTTTCCCAAAGTCCTTAAAGAAACCAAGCTACCTTATCCTCCTAAGCAAAGAAACATGTTGATGACAATCTGCAAGAGAAGAGCTCAGTTAAATGAAGGACTTCAAGATCTTAACAAGCAGCAAAAACCTTCAACAGAAGATGGTGTGAAGTGCACATCTACAAAAGAAGTCAACATATCTTCCGTAGAAAAAGGGAAAGCAAGCACAATCAGCAGAATTCTTCCGGAAGTAGAAAGTTCCTTCATCAGTAGCAGATCTACGGAAAAACAAATCTACTGAGTCAGTAGAAGATCTGCGGAAGCTAAAGGCAGCAACCACCAAGAAAACAAAACAATAGAAAGTTGTGAATCATAAGCAACATAAATCAACTGATGCTAAGCAAGAACCCTTTGACATCATGTCAGGAAAGGGGAAGGATTCCTCAACTGCAAAGTTTGAAAAAGAATTGAAGGCTCAAAGGCAGCAAAAGAAGAAGAAAGTGATTGAATCTGAAAATGAGTCAGAGGAGAAGTATTTCAAATGGTGTGACATGAAAAATCACAACACTGAAGATTGTTACTTCAGCAGTTATTGCTTCATTTGCAATATGAACAATCACATGACTTCTAATTGTTATTTCAACAAACATTGTGCAATTTGTAACAAAAATAATCATTCCACTCAGGAATGTTATTTTAACAAAAAGAACAAAACAAAGAGCACAAAGAAGCAACAATCTGAGAAGATTGAATTATACTCTCAATCCAGTGAGAGTCAAGAAGATTCAAAACCAAAGAAGCAGCAACAAAAACAAAAGCTGCCAAAGACAAAGAAGAAACCATCTGCTGATGGTAAACCTTTGAAGAAGACAGAGAAACCACATCAGCAACTCAAAACACCTCACAAAAAGGTGGATTTGACAGATAAGAAAGCAAATACTGATGATACATTCTTTGATCATTTTGAAAAGGGTACTCACATACCACAATCAAAATCAAAGCATGGTGAAACTTTATACAATCAAGGTTCATCATCAAACTCAAAGAAGCAAACAAACAAAGAAAAGGTGAATGAAGAAGGGATTGAGAAACAAGAACAAAGTTCAACAAGATCATCTTCAACAGAATCATCCTCACCATAAACAAAACATAATGAGTCAATTGAGTATAAAATTAATACTGAAACATCAAGACTCATTCATGAAGGAGTAATAATTTTAGACACTAGTGGAAAACCCAAGATCATTAAGGCTTGGGTTCCTCATTCTAATTGATTTCTTTATGTGTGCAGGAACAAGCATGGAGGGCTGACAACAAGTGGTATGTTGACAGTGGTTGTTCCAGGCATATGACAGGAAACTATTCTCTACTCCATGATTTCAAACATAAAAATGCCTCCTATGTGGCATTTGGTGGGGATAAGAATGGAGGTAAAATTGTTGGTGAAGGAATGGTAACTAATGGTGTGCTCAAATTTGAGAAAGTAAGTTATTGTGAATATTTACAATATAATTTACTGAGCGTGTCTCAAATTTGTGATCAAAATTATACCACATTATTTGATAACACTAACTGTTATATTCTTAAGCCAGGTTTTTCAATACCAGAAGACTGGATCCTTCTTAAAGCATCAAGAAAAGAAAACACTTATGTTTTGGATATAAACAATACTGCACTCACAAGCAATGAAACATGACTACTGTCTTAGTCATCAAAAGACGAATCTTAGTTGTGGCATAGAAGGCTTGTTCATTCCAACATGAAGAATATGGATAAATTGGTGAAAAATGACTTAGTCATTGGACTGCCAAAGAAAGTATTTTTATTGTTCAAATCATTGTTCTTCATGTTATAAAGGAAAACAACATAGAGTGTCACATAAATCCAAGTTAATCAACACAAACTCAACACCACTCAAATTGCTTCATATGGATCTTTTTGGTCCAACCAATGTGATGAGCATTAGTAAAACGCAATATCGTTTTGTGGTTGTGGATGATTTCACTAGATTCACATGGGTCTTTTTCTTAAAACAAAAGAGTGAAACCTTATAAACATTTAATGGAGTTTGTCACTAATATTGAAAATCAACTTGATCTAAAAGTTAAAATTTTCAGGAGTGATAATGGGTTTGAATTTGTTAATAATGTTTTAGATTCTTTTTGCAGGATTAAAGGCATTGCAAGGCAATTCAGTGTACCAAGTACTCTACAACAAACTAGAGTTGCTGAAAGAAGAAACAGAACTCTCATTGAAGCAGCAAGGACAATGCTAGCTGATTCATAATTGCCAATCACCTTTTGGGCTGAAACAGTGAACACAACATGCAATGTTCAAAATAGGACTTTAATTGTCAAAGAACATAACAAAATACCATATCAGCTTTTATTTAAAAGAAAACCTTACATAGGATATCTTAGAGCTTTTGGGTGTCATGTGTCTGTTTTAAACACAAAAGAACAATTGGGGAAGTTTCTGAGAAAGCCTATGATGGTTTCTTTGTTGGATATTCTTCAACATCTAAATCATATAGGGTTTACATTCCACAACAAAACATTATGGAAAAAACACCTAATGTCTCATTTGATGAATCCTTATTTCCAAAATCTGTTAAAGGATCTTCATGGTTGTTTGATATAGATGCACTCATAGACTCATTTAACTCTGGTTATTTGAATACTGCATGATCTGTGGATACATGCTATCCTTTTGTTCCTCCAAACATGAATGAAATGTCATTATCTGCTGATCCTCCAAGAATTCAAACTTCAAGTGTTATTGACTATGGCACTACAAATCATGTAAACAATGCAGAACAAGACCAGCCAAACAGATCTACCTCTTTAGATGAAAACACTACATCAGCAGCTGCAAACTCTGCATCCGCAGATGAGTGTCCTACATCCGGAGATATGGTTATTGCATCAGCAGATGTTCCATCCACACCAGTAGATATTCCACACTCTGAAGATGGTTCAATACATTCCAAAGAATTGATGTCAGCAGATCAACAAACATCATTCATAGATGTTCCTGTAACTCTTACGGAAGTTCAAACACATCCGTAGATGTTCCTGCGGAAGGTGTTCACAATGCTGCTGATGTACAAACTCATGAAGAGGGATATCATTCAGCTTCAGAGGATCAACATGTGGAAGAACTTAATTATTTCATAGATTCTCCATCTCAGCTGAATCCATCTCCATCAATGAACATGACTAACTTGGGATCTTCTATTCCAGTTGAATCTATTCCAACAACAAGAATTCATAGACTCATCCAATAGACAACATTATTGGTGATCTTAATGAAAGAACCACAAGAAGCCAAGGGGGAGCTGTAAACATTTGTCTCTTCACTTGTTGTCTTTCACAATTGGTTCCTCCAAATATCATAGCTGCATTGAAAGATAACAGCTGGATTGGAGCTATGCAAGAAGAGCTTTAACAATTCAGAATGCAGAAAGTCTGGAATCTAGTAGATCTACCTGAAGGTCAACATCCAATTGGCAGAAGGTGGCTCTTCAAAAATAAACTAGATGACAGAGGTATAATTGTGAGAAACAAAGTAAGGCTGATTGCACAAGTGTATACTCAAGAAGAAGGAATAGACTATGATGAAGTTTTTGCACCAGTTGCAAGGATTGAAGCCATAAGAGTATTCCTAGCCTATGCTTCATATAAAAAGTTCACAGTCTATCAAATGGATGTCAAGTGTGCTTTCTTATATGGGAAAATTGATGAAGAGGTCTATGTAGCTCAACCTCCAGGCTTTGAAGATCCTGATTACCCACACAAGGTATACAAGCTTGACAAAGCTTTGTATGGTCTTCATCAAGCTCCAAGAAAGTGGTATGAAACATTATCATCTTTCTTACTCAAGCATGGATATAAAAGGGGAACTATTGATCAGACGCTCTTTCTCAAACAAGAACATCAAGACCTCTTGGTTGTCCAAATTTATGTAGATGACATTATATTTGGATCAACAAACAAGAGACTGTGTGTAAGCTTTGAAGAGTGGATGAAATCTGAATTTCAGATGAGTTCAATGGGAGAATTAACCTTCTTTGTTGGTTTACAAGTTCATCAGAAACCAGATGGCATCTTTATTAATCAAGAGAAGTATATTCATCAAATATTGAAGAAGTACAATCTGGCTGATACATCTTCATGCAAAACACCTGCTTCAATAATTGACAAGATTGTACCTTATCCTACAGGAAATTCAATTGATCAAAGATTGTATAGATCAATGATAGGATCTCTCATGTATTTAACTACCAGCAGACCTCACATAATGTTTGTTGTGTGTGTTTGTGCTAGGTACCAATCAGATCCTAAAGAGTCCCATCTGAATGCTGTTAAAAGGATCTTCAGATATCTCAAAGAGAAACCAGCACTTGGTCTTTGGTATCCCAAATATGAAGACTTCTCTCTCTACTCCTACTCAGACAGTGACTTTGGAGGATGCAACAACAACAGAAAATCCACAACTGGTGGATGTCAATTCATAGGACCAAGACTTGCTTCATGGCAGTGCAAAAAGAAAACAAATGTATCTATATCCACAGCTGAGGCTGAGTACATAGCTGCTTCAGCTGGTTGCTCTTAAGTTCTTTGGTTGCAAAACCAATTACTTGATTATGGTTACAATTTCCTTCAAACACCAATTCATATTGACAATTCAGCTGCTATGTTCATCACTGCTGATCCTGTGCAACATAGTAAAACAAAACATATTAAAATCAGATACCATTTTCTAAGAGATTGCTTAGAAAAAGGTTTAATTAAATTGTCAAAGTGGATACAACAAATTAGCTTGCTGATTTATTCACTAAAGCCTTTGATTCAGTTAGATTCAATTTTCTAATTGATTCTTTAGGCATGATTAACTTAGATTAATCATCATTAACAAAGAAAAGCATGAGTCTGTCCTTGTATATAGTCATAAGTAAAATCCAAAAACATCCATAAAAACATACAAAAATACAAAAAATATTGTCCTTATTTATTGTGTCTTTTTTATTCAGCATGACATATATATGGGAAATGATAATACACTATATCTTTGCTTACTTCCTGAGTTCCTAAATTTCATTAAAGTCTGATCAGAATTGCTTTGATATGTGAGTAGGTTCAGCTTGAGTGGAAACTACACTAAGAGCATGCCTAACATAATGAAAAGGTGACTGTTTGTGGGAAACTCCATTTCGAGGATACAACAAGTAAGTCATTTCCAGATGTGATGAAATCATTCATCCAAGCACACTATGTAACAACACTTTATAATCTCTATCTTTGCAAATCATATTCCCTCTGTTTTGTGTAAACAAAGACCTGGGTTTATGACCACCTTGGTATACATTTGTAACCAACAGGTGAACAGATCATGATCCTCATCATCCCTCTGTTTTGTGTAAACAAAGACATGGGTTAAAGGCTCCTCTATTTTACGGAAGTAAAGACCTGGTACCTGATGATGATCATATCTCAGCTCTCAAAAGAATCCATTGTGATCAACTATATAATAACTTAAGAGCTTTTGCATCAATGCATTAATGAGATGTAAAATACATCTCAAGATAGAACTTATAACTTAAAGTACATAGTTTCTAAGTGTGAAAAAGTGATGATCTGACTCACAAAAGGAGGACAAACTCTAATGTGAATTGAATGTGGAGCCCATAACTGTTTATCTTTAATAAACATCAAAGCATGATAAACAACATGCCTAGTTGACACCATACTCTTGTTTGAATTTAAGTGGAACATCATACTTGCAATCAAGACTAGATTCAGGTCTCAATCCATCAAACAAATTAAACAGGAAGCTGCTTAGTGTTATAGTATGATCCTATTATATGTTTATATATGCTTGTACATAGATTTCGTTTCAATTTTGTTTATTTTAGCTTATTTATGTTTCAGTTCTTTTGGACATTCATGTGCCTTTCATGCTATTCTTCTACATAAATTTATGATAAATGCATCAGTTCAACATTAATCACAAATTTACTGGGAGTAGTTAATTCATAAAAGTTTGAAATCTGAATTGTCAAATAAATTGTCAAATGAAGGAATTAGAACTTGAGCACTAACTTGGCTGTAGGATACATAAAGTTTTTCAAGTTATAATTTTTCTTGTGCACCAATTGTCATGTAAACAAAGTCAACAAGGTCTAAAAGCAACAAATGGTTCTATCATTTGAATAGAACCATACAATCAAATAAGTTTCAAACTTTACATTTCAGCATCAGCAGAAGTTACAGTGCATTTCACTTATCAGCAGATGCTACAGTGCGAAACTTAAACCAAAAAAATATGACAATCCGTAGATTGGTAACCTACGAATGTGGTAATATTTTGAAAGTATAATACATGCTCATGGATTGGTAACCTATGGAAAATCAAATTATACATCCATGAAAATTCAGTTCTTTAAAGTTAGGCATCCGTAGATGTCCTACGGAAGAATTAGAATCTGCGGAATAAATAAATTCCACGGAAGGGTAATAAGGAAAGAGGGTCCCACTTCATTTAATAAATGAAATTAATGTGTCTGAGGGAGTATAAATATTGTTTTTGACTTAGTATTAATTATTCACTTTTACAGAGCACTTTTTGACCTAGAAAATCGTTAGTCAAAAACATCATCCCTCTTTCACCTGCATTCAAATTACCCGAATCATAACATCAAACAAAATCATAAACTTGATTTTAGATCTTTGTTTTCAAGGTAAAACATATCATAATCATCAATAATGAACTGATTGATTCATTATTATCATCTAAACTCTTCGCATTCTTATGTCTGATAACTTTGTTCTAACCTAATCTTCTTCATTCTTATAAACAGATGGCTAATCGTTTTGCAAGAGAGCACAATGTATGTGCTTTCTTAAATGCCGACGACCTTGTATCGGAAGGATGTCGATATATCATCCGATTCTTACGACGATCCAGGCTGTTTTATGCTTTAACTGCGGATCCTGTGATTTACCAACAACACATCATCGACTTCTGGAACACCGCTGTGATAGAAGAAGAAGGAGATAATGAAGTGATAGTTACTACAATTAAGAATGAACGGATGAGGGTTACTGAACAAATCATTAGGAGAGTCCTTGAACTAGGAGAACAAGAGGTGGGTCATCCTGATGTGTTTGAAAACGAATACATTGAGAAGATCTTCTATCTGATGGGTTATGATGGTGATTTTGAAAAAGGAGAGATTAAAAAAGGAAGACTGTGCAAGCCTTACCGATTCCTATGTCACACTTATCTTAAGTGCATGTCAAACAGGAAATCTAGATTGGATAGATTTTCAAGGCATATCTCATCTAGAATCATTGGAATTTTGAAGGAAGAACTTATAACTACTCAAAATACATTCTAGGGTGTTTGTGTGACCAAATTAGAGTTCAAAAACTGGATAAGATGTTCATGTTTCCAAGGTTTATGCAACTGATCATCAATGCTGAATTGCCTGGGATAGAAAGAGTTGGTGATGTGTTTGTACAAGCTCACTTAGGAAGATCTGTTTTGAACAAGATCAGTGGAAAGTATCAAGGTGAAGACATGCCCATGTTTGCACATGTGGTTGATCCTAATGCTAACATTCCACCAGAGTTGGTGTGGGAAGATCAACAGGATAGTTCTACTGCTGCTACTGAGCAAGCCTCTCATTCTCCTCCTCAATCACCCATACACCACCATCATCAATCTCCACAAATCCAATCCCCTACCAGTCAAAACACCCAGTCCATCTCACCCATTCATCATGAACCATCTCCACAATCTCAATCACCAGCTAGTGAAAACACCTTTCCCATTTCTCCCATTCACCCACAATCACCAATTCATCAACAACCTCCAACACCACAGAATCAATCACATGAAAGTGTCCATATAGAGCCTATTTCTGCTACCCAGTCTCAAAACTCAGTTCATACTGGTGAGACAGAGTTAGCATCCCAAGCAAGCACTGTTCCATTCTCAATCACCCAATCTCAAACCCCTGTCCTCTCTAATAACACTGAACCAGTTTCACCAATTACTGATGTCCAACACCAACAACAACCTCGTCCAAAACCAGCAAATCCAACAGTTGAATCGAGCTCAAGTTCTGCAAGTGTAACTCCTACTGAAGTGACAAACCTTGAGGAAGGTGATAATACTGAGCATGTTGAGATTAATCAAGAGGGTGAAGGTGAAGATAATTATGCTGATGTTATTGCCTATCATGAAGATGATCTTAGTGATGATGACATTCCAGTGAGCAAAAGTTATCTGGTGGCTAAGTACAATAAATTGACAATCAAGTCTAACAAGTGATTGGAAAGAATAAGGGAGTTGAAAGGAATGATTAGGGAGAATGAGGACCAACTGATAAAACAAGAAGCTTCCATTAAAAGATTTAGAGAAGATGCACAAAGTAATAATGAAGTGATAGATGCTCTCCATGAGTTGGTCAAAGAACTTGAAGAATCTGTGAAGCTTGAAAAAGATGAAAAGGAAAGACTGCAAGTGGAATAGAGAAAGCCAACAACAACTTGAACAATGTGTCAGAGATGCTGAAGAGAAAAGATCAAGAAATTAAGGAGCTAAAAATGAGACTTTGTGCTCTTGAATCAAGTACTCCTACAACAAAACCAACAAAAGAATCTGTTGAAGCTTTAAAGCCCATCATACGTTACAAAAGGAAAAAAAAATACTGGGGATCGTTCAAAAAGGAAGTGATTGAAGTTGAAGATTCTCCAAAAAGATCAAAGCATATGTCACCAGAACACACTCCTTTGGCAGAGTTGTCAACCTTGAAGCCTATCTCACATGCTGAAGTAGAGAGTGATAAGGAGTGGGAAGAGCTGACAAAGATGGAATCTCCCAAGGAACAAACAGACAAATATGAACCAATTGATGACTACCAAAGACATCTTGGAAGAGAGGCCAGAATCAGCCATGTTCATGACTCTCATAAACCATGGTTTCCCATATGACACGGTAGATAGGATGAGTATGAATAAGATGAAGGAAGTACTTAAAGAATTTGAGCTTGCAAGATTCATGATTCCAAACTGCAATTATGAAACCTTCACAGCCTTTCAGTCCATTCAGAAAACTAAGAAAGAACTTGGTCACTATGATACAGCAAAGCTAAGCGATTCCAATATGACTTGTTGGTTACAAGGTCACAATTACAAAATGCGTGAGCTAGGGAGATCAGTGGGTGAGTTGATAAAGATGATGGAGCATGTTATAAAGGTGGAGCTAGAAACTGGAGTAAGATTCAGGACTGAAGCTCCAAATCCTGCTTATGAACATCAAGACAAACTTCTTGCTGAGCCTGTGACTGTTGAGAGCAAAGATCAACATAAAGGAAAAGAAAAGCTTATCAGAGAACCCCGAGAAGTGATGCCTGGCAAGGTATGGCCATTGGGCACTACAGTGAGGGATATTACTGAGCAGAAGTCAACTTTGATAGAGCTATTTGATCATCTCACAACTCCCAGTTCTGTTGAAGAAAACAAGATTATGGCCTGGAAATATGATCCAGACTGGGATTGTGCAGTAATTAAAAGAACATCTAGAAGGATTCAATACTTCCATGATGTAAAAACAGTACTGGGTCTTCCTGAATGTGACATCAAGGATCTTCAAAGCTTAATCATCTCAAACTGCCCAATACACCCAAGAGGAAGAGATTTCTCTGTATCAGTGGGTAAGTTAAAAACAAAATTCAGAGATGATGTGGTTAAAGAAGCTAGGAGAGATGATGCTGAGCATAGAAGAAGAAAGCAAGGGCAGAAAAGATCCAAATCCAACTCCTCTACATTGATAGATGATGAATTCCTAAAGAGTGTTGGATACTTAAACAGAAAAACAGCAACTGTAAAGAGCTTTGATGGCAATCAATATACATTTCTCATAACTGAATGGGGATATGTTGAGAAAACCAAAGAATTAGTGCTGCTAAGAAATGAAGAGAAAAAGAAAGCTGAAAGGATAAGAATCTTTGATCCGGTGGAAATCAAGCTACTCCACCCAAGCTACACTTCATATCTTCATGACAAGTTTTTCCCCAAGCTGACTGATGAAAAGCCCAAAATGATCTATGCTTGTATGTACACTTAATTCAGGTGATTGACAAATTACATGGAAAAGCATACAAGAGAAGGAGATATGAAGCATGCCAACTAATTGGAGCTCAAATCAAAGAAGTATATGAACTTAGAATCTCAGAACAAGATGAACTAGAGATAGTTCACAACGAGAGTGTTGTGGAAACTCTTACTACAGAGGAAGATGTTCTGGGATTAAGTTTTCAAACATTAAAGATGATTTGCAAGATGGAGATAAAGTACGAATATGATGATCAGAAGGCTGCAGTCTCTTACTTCTACAACAAGATGATTTCAAGAGTCAAAGAGCTTTCAATCCTGAAGAGCTGATATGAAAGTTGCTAAGCCTAAGGGGGAGTATTGTTAGATCTAGGAGCAATAGGTCTAGATCCTTTTGTATACGCTTAGCACTTTAATCAATGCTTGTAATAAACTCTTGTAATTTATTATTTTAATGTATGCATTATGTATATAGGTTAACCCAAATCTGTGTTGATTTATATGTGTGATTGCGGGTTCAACATCATACTTAGTCAATTTCTGAAATTGACTAAGTGTAAGAAACATCTACGGATGAACACTTATGTTCTTCCGTAGATAATCTTCTTATGCAAAATACATCCGAAGATCTTCTACGGAAGAACACACCTGTGCAGATGAAAGTCAAGGGTGTGCTGTAAGTCCAAAGATCCACGGATAAACAACTTGCACTCCAATGAAGTCTACCAATTGAAGACTCCTACAGAAGGCAAAGTTCTTGCAGAAGACCAACACTTGTATATAATTCATCAAGTAAATCAAGTCAACAAGTCAAACACTGACTCCAAGAGATTCGTTGTTTTCTTAATAGAATCCTTGAACCTATAAATACTAGTTCTAGGTTGACATATTAGATGACGGCTGAATACCTAACAACACATCGATCCACACGATCAATTAAACACAAAAGCCCTAGCAACCGCCACATCAATTACACCAAAATCATCAATATGTTCATAGCAAACATCAATATTAGCAATCATTATTTGATCATTTGTACTCATTAATCTGTTTTAATGTAAATCTTTTGAATCAAATCTTGTTTATTCATTTATTGTTCTGTTCTTCATTATTAATATTTATTGTGGTTGATATTTAATATTTCATCAATTGAACAATGATTAATGATAATTCCGCGATCATTAACTCGAACCCAATCTAATACTGATAATTCCTGATTGTGATTTTTGGATTCACAAAGAATAACGAGTGGGGTTGACCCTTCACTAAACACAATTCTTTACTAGAGGTGTGAAATAAAGACGATTATGATTGTAAACAATCGTTTAAACATATGCATAGATTATGAGTGAAATTATTCATGAAATTTTTTTATCTTTTTTTTGAAGTTATTGAAGTGAGGTATTCAAATAGCATTAGGTAATTTAATGAATTAAAGTTTTATTGATAAAATAATAAAACTATAAATAGTGTATATTTATGTTGATTAGTAAATAATATTAGAAAATAAGTTTATAATATACATGGGTATTCAATTTTATAAGAGTGTTATTTTTAAAGAGTAATAAGTATTCGAGTTAACTACATGGTTGGTCCTTGTACTATGTATGTATTGCAGGATTTATTTTAACTTTTAAATAATTACACCATTAGTCCTAACTATTTATCAAACCGTAACACACGTAGTCCTTAGAGTGGATGGACATTAGCTTTTGTTATTATTATTTTTAAAATGATTATTGTACCTTTGCGTCGTCATCGTTGTTGTTGGATGTTGGTGTTGGTGCTATTGTTGTTGTTGTTGTTGTTATTGCTGATGATGATGTTGTTGTTATTGATGCTGCTACTATTATTGTTGTTGTTATTGTTGTTGTTGTTGTTGTTGTTATTGTTGTTGTTATTATTGTTCTTGTTGTTACTACTGCTGTTTGTTGTTGTTGCTGATGTTATTGTTGTTGTTGTTGTTGTTGCTACAGTTTTGATCATTCAACAATCTTTTTAACAAACATTCAGATCATTCAATGTCACTTCCAATTTTTAATTTGCGATGTAGTTGTTGGTGTCAAACATTCAGGTACAATCTTATAATCTAATTTGCTAATCATTAATATCAACAAATGAAGGTGTACTTATCCAATTTTATGTTTAATTTTTATATTTTTTCTTTATGTATGGGCAAGAACTCCTGTTGTAGACATAGTAGGTGTTTCAATAAATGCGTAGAAGAAATATTGTTCAATCGATAGTTGAGTTTTAGTGATGGGTGCTATATTTATTGATGTTTCACGGTTTATGAAAAGTTTCACATAAAAATATTGTTCTGCAAGACAATTATACTTTTAATTTTTCGATGACATTAATTTGGTTTAATTTCATTGAAATCAGTTAATTCTTGATAAATTGAGATAATTATTACTTTGTTCATCATGTTCTTATTCTCACCATGATCCTTCTTTATTGAATGAGGTGCAAATCAGATAGACGTAATTTCTTGTTTCCTACCTATAATGATAATGAAGATGTTTTTCGAAGTGTTTTATGCTTATATTCGTATATTATTTTTATTTTTATTGTTGAGAAATTCACCATCTTTGTTGATGGTTTTTAATGTAGTCATACAATTATATTGTTTCTTATTGTCTAAGTATTTAAGGATGAAATAACCAATTGTGGATAGCAGTCTAGGGGGAGTTTCCTTGCAACCGTGACATTGGTTTTTTAAACTTCATATTTTATATTTATACTTAAATTACCTTTTGCTAAAAAAATTATTAGGCAAAGTGCATAGCTCGATTAGTTTGGATCCTGATTGTAGCATTCTGATTAGAGATGATAAAATGGGCTAGGTTGGGTAGCATGTAAAAGTGGGTGGATTAATCCCTTCACGCTATTGGGTCAAAGGTATGAAAAGTTAATCCTCTTTAATTTAAGGTTATTTGTGATTTAATTTTCTTGTGGGTATGTCCAGCCAATAATGTTGACAAAATTAGTAAGTTTTATGGTTGTAAGTTAGTAAGTTTGACCTAAAAGTTAAAGTGAACCTAAGAGTCCTTTTACAAAAGTCAGTAGTGAGGGGTACAATGTTTCTTTCTAGATCGATTAGGTACTTCTTATGAGCAAATCTTGAAAATTTTCTTCACTTTTATGTATTTTAGGATGTTTATATCTTTTTAAAAAATTGAATTTTTTTGTCTTTCTTAGTGAAAGTTTGAGCTGGGACTTTGATAATGCATTTAAACTATTAAGTTATAATGAACAGACAATGTGGTATGTAATTGTGGTTCATCTTACTGGTTTGACTTTCAAAGTCAAACCATGAAGTTTATGAATTGATTTATGACTTTCTTATTTCCGATAACTTAGCTTAAATTAAATTACATTTTAATGTATCTCCACATTACCATAATATTATTTCTTAACACATAAAATGTTTTGTTTTCTATTATAATTTTAATTAGTAAAGCTAATCCAGTTGACTCTTAAAAGGCAAAAGTAGACCTAAGAATAGGAGTTAGATAATATAAACGGGTCAGGTCCTGGTATCTCTCTGCTCTTGGCTGGTAAGAAAGTAAAGAATATAAATATTAGTCCTTATGTGGTTATAATATGATTCAAGTACGCACAAGCGTTTAATTGTGATACATGATATGTTTATGTAAGCGTATAAAAATTACACTTTAGAAGGTTTGATACTTAGCATAATTCTCTGAGTTATATCAAATCTTCCGAAGTAATTTCCTTGTACTTCATATGTGCATGCTCGGAGCTCTAGTTGTTCTCTGGTTGCATCAGCCTCTAAGTGTATACCTTACAAACTCCCTCTAGGCTGATGCTACCAAAACAGAAGAGACCTTTGAGCCTTGATCTTCATATGTTGACAGTCCTCATCAAGATCAACATCATTCCCTTCATCATCTGTTAGTTAGGATCCCTCAGACTCTCAAAGTATCTTCGCATGTCATAGAGATCATGTAGAAGAAGGTCAAAAATGTTTTGCCAGAAGTAGATATCTTGACCTCCTTGATCTCTAGTGACATACCATTTGTCTGGATTAGTAGCAAACATCCAAGACAAGATGGGTCTCTCGGTAGCAAGAGGCTCTTCTATAAGTGGACTTTGTTGAGCAGCCTCTTCTTGAGCACCCTCAAGATGTTCTGATCCATCCTAAGGTGAAGAGGTGGATGCCTTGAACTTCTTCTTCTTCTTCTTCTTATGGCCATCCTTTTCCTCTTTCTGTATTTTAACTAAGCAGACTGGCCTACAGTACCAGATTGTTCTTGTTTGTCTTTCTTAGTTGGGTCCTTTTCCTTCATAGATTCAGAAGGAGAAGGATCAGGACCCTACTATGGATCTAAGGATGAAGTTGGCTGTGGTGCAGTACTAGGTTCAGGTTGTGTTGTCCCTTGTGGTTCAACCTTGATCTCAACTTCAGGTCTAGCCTGACTTGGTGGAGAATGCAAGTCAACAAGCTCACCCCTTTTGATCTTTTGCTTGTTCACTCTAATGTGCTCATCCATGGTGGATAGAGACATTGGACCAAGTCTTCCGGAGAATCCATACAACTTCAATAAGCTCACCATCTTTTGCCTATCAACAAATTTCTTCAAATTTGCTCTAATGGTGGCTCTTGACTTTGCAGCCTCTTCCCTCATCTTTCTCTTAGCAACTTTTGGTTGCTCAAGCTGCTTTAGGTATTAAAATTCAATATACTCATAGGATAAGGGAAGAAGTGTTGCTGCCTGATAGAGGCCTGTGGCACTCAGGTAGGTTATCATGTTCTGTCTATCTTGTTCCCTACCTACCTGAGGTTATTGCTCAGTATCCACAGCCTCTTTCTCAGGGCTTTCCTGAACTTAAGAAAGACTAGGAGCTTTGTATAGTCTTTTCTTTCTCCTTTCTTCCTTGATTTTGAGAAGCAATTCTGCATCCTCAGCCTCATTTCTCTCCTTTGACAACTCATTGTCAGCCAGTTCATTTAGTTGCTCTAAGGGAAGAGAGATGAGTTCATTAATGTTGTAGTTTCTTGTCCCTAGATAGTTCAATCTGGCTGCCCTTAACTCATCATCTTGAGTGTTTGGCCTGGGGCAGCCCTGAATGCAGCTTCCATGAAGCCAGGGGTCTCACTTGAACTCTCTCCCCTAAGCTTCCTCTGTGAATCCAAGGATCAAAACAGGAAATTATCAGGTTAGATCGCACGAACAGTGATCGCCGAATTATCACTACTCGTTGTTTAAATCGATTGGTGATGAAATAACAACTGTAATATGAATCAATTAAGAACAGTACTGATTAAATGTAAAAACAGATGAAAGTAATGATTGAACAAACAGGTTTGATTCAAAAGTTTTCCATTAATACAAATTAATGATTACAATTGATCGAATAATGATTGATATTCGATGATTGCTAGGGTTCTAATGATTGTTTGGTGTATATTGTTGTGGTTGCTATTAGGGTTTGTTGATATTGAGTAATTCTGTTATGATCAGCTTTTATTTGGTGTGCACCTATGCCTTGTATTTATAGGCTTACGATTTTACTGATGTGGTAATAGTAACTTTCTTATCGGAGTAAGAAAGTTACTCAGAGAATGTCATGATGTGACGTACTCTGACTAAAGTGAAGTCATCCGTAGGAGTTGACTTTATGACGTCACTTTAGTGTTTGACTTGTTGACTTGATGTACTTGGTGAAGTACATGCAAGTGTTGGTTTTCCGTAGGACTTGGTCTTCCATAGAACTTTTGCTCTTCAGTAGAACATTTGGTCTTCCGCAGATCTTTGGTCTTCCGTAAGAGTCCCTTGACTTCATCCGCAGCAAACTGTTCTTCCGCAGAAGATCCCCAGATGCATGTTACTTTGTTTCAGAATATTATCTACGAAAGAACAAAATTGTTCATCCGTAGATGTTTCTTACACTTGGTCAATTTTGTGAAATTGACTAAGTATGATGTTAAACCTGCAATCACACATATAAATCAACACAGTTATGGGTTAACCTATACATATAATGCATACATTAAGTTCGTTGATCTTCCATGGATTCAACACAATCTATCCCTTACCTCTCTGTCCATAGGTGGGACTTTGTTCTCCATGTTGGCCATTACAGCTTGATTTTCTTCCAACACCTCCTTCTCGTACATGCTCCAGTCACATGTTCCATCTTGCAAACTTATCAGCCCAGTTTCTTTTGAATTGCTTGGCCCAGCTGATGAACTTGTGGCTGGTGGGGATGAGTTGGTTAGCTGAGGCTGTCTGAAGGATCTTTGAGTTGATGATTGTTGATGAGATTGATGTTGATGAGACTAATGTTGCTGATTTTGCCTCATGTTAGAAGTTGATTGTTGATTGCACTCCCTTGAGAAATATCCATAGAGATTGCACTTGAAACATCTCACCTTTGACTTATCAACCCTAATCTTGGTTGTTCTACCTGCTGTAGCCAAATTTTTGTTTCTCCTCAGATACTTCTTGGATCTATATGCAATCATAGCCATTTGCCATTAAAGATCTATTTTTTCTACTTCATCTGCATGAAGTTCTTCTAGATCTTGTTGACAAATATGTGCAGGTGTTAGAGTGCTACCCAGATATGCTTGGAAGCTTGAACTGAAAGCTGCAAAGGCTGCTTTCTATTCTTCTGAGTCCAGAACCATAGTGATTGGCTCTGTTTGATTGTTGTTGTTGGAGGATGACTTTGCTGATGAAGCAGATTGACCTTTCCTTTCATCATGTCTTCCTTTCTCCTTTGCTGACTTACTCTAAGAGTTTGATTTGGAAGGCTTTGAGGCATAAAAACCTACTTCTTCCTCATCATCACTCAAAGTACAAGAAGTTCCATCATCATGGTTAGAAATAAAATCACTTTTAGTACTTTTAGTTTCTTTAAACTGATAAGGAGCAACATGTGATTTCACATTCTTTTTTCTTGATTGTTCATCCATTTCAAGTGCTTCAACTTTAGCTACCAATGTATCAATAAACCAATGGTTTTAAAATCAAGGGTATTCTTGAACATGGGTACAGTATGCTTCCAACTTCCAGGCAAAGTATGGAGAATCTTTTTGTTTAACTCATCATTGGTGTACTTTAATTCCAAGATATTCATCTCGGTTACCAATTGCATGTACCTGTGGAGTTGTTGAGGAACTGATTCACCCTCAATATGATAGAATGTTTCATATTGTGAGCGAAGAGTATCCTTCGTTATGCTCCTGATTTCATCACTCCCTTCACAGAGAGTGTGAAGAATCTTCCATAAGTAATTCGTTGTTTTATAGTTCTCACACCTGACTAATAAATCTTCAGGTAAAGCCATACTAAGCAAGTTGTATGCTCTAATATCAAATTTAACCTTCTTAACATCTTCAGGTGACAAATCCTTTGTACTTATGGGTTGATTGTTATCATTGTAATCCGGTCTAAGAGTTTATGGAATATAAGGACCTTCAGTTATAGATACCCATAAATCTGAATCAGTGTAGTTCACATGATTCCAGAATTTGATTTTCCAGGATTTGAAATCCACTTTGCTTTCCAACTTCGGGGGTTGGTATGATGATCCACCAAGTGAATTACTCATTTTAGTTCATTTGTTAACTAAAACATAAATTACTTAGTAAATGAGCTAATTACTAACAAACTCTTAATTATTGGTTAATTAAGTCGTTGCAGTCAAAATAAGTCAATCCTCTTAATGAAATCTCAATTGATGTTGAGTTGAGGATGTTTGTTGATGGGTTCTGTTCAAATTTGTTTGAACAATCGTGGATTATCGATTTAACACAAATCTACGAATCAAAATGAGTTTGAAGTAAAATAATGTTAATCGAGTAATGAAACAGTACTCATCAACCGATAAATCAGAGTTTAATGATTTTAAAATTGATTTCACCAAATTGTTGAGTAAATTCTTTGTTAGCTATCGATTAGCTTAACTCAACTTGTATGATGATTAATTCATTCAATAACGTCCTTGAATCTGAGTTATGAACTCTCAATCCGTTATGAATACCCTAAAGCAATTTGATCCAAAATCAGCAGATCTGATCAGAAATCTGATACATCTAATGACATGAACAATCGATTAAACCGGTCTTAACACTGATAGATCTAATTGATCTAAATCAATGAGCACGAGGCTCTGATACCACGTGTGAATCCAAGGATCAAAACAGGAAATTATCAGGTAAGATTGCACGAACAATAATCGCGGAATTATCACTACTCGTTGTTTTAATTGATTGGTGATGAAATAACAACTGTAATATGAAGCAATTAAGAACAGTACTGATTAAATGTAAAAACAGATGAAAGTAATAAATGAACAAACAGGTTTGATTCAAAAGTTTTCCATTAATACAGATTAATGATTACAATTGATCAAATAATGATTGATATTTGATGATTGCTAGGGTTCTAATGATTGTTTGGTGTATATTGTTGTGGTTGCTATTAGGGTTTCTTGATATTGAGTAATTCTGTTATGATCGGCTTTCATTTGGTGTGCACCTATGTCTTCGATAGTTTTGAGAAAAACTTCCAAAGCCAATTTGACTTCAGAAGATATTACTTAGCTTGATGAAAATTTGCTTCGGAAGAAAAATACTTACAGTATTTTTACTTTAGAGATATATTTGGTTTCGGAAGAGATTAAATCTCAGAAGTTTGACTCATAAGTGAGTAAAGCTTTCGAGGCTTAATTGCTTTCAGAAGAAAATTGTCCTTCAAAACATATAAGTACTTAGAAGAATTTAACCTTCGAAAGAGATATCAGAATTTCTTCCTAAGGTAAATGTCTTAGAAGTAGTTATTAGATTTAAAGACATAATGTTCTTCCGAAGACAACTTAGTGTCTTCAGGGAGAAAATATACCTAAAATTTTCAGAATTCTAAGGAATATCAGTTTGAAAAGTTTCTTCCAAAGTAAATTGGGCTTATATAGGTGATGATATAGAAAACTTAAGACACATATATCAATAAATAATCTTGATTTTAGTTTAAGAAAATCTACTCAAAGTTAATCATCCCAATAGCTTATACAAGATACTTAAATCTCTACTCATCAAAAGCTTTTGTGAACAGATCATCATATTGTTCATTTGTGTTAACTTTGACTAGTTTTATCAATCATTGTTCCTAAAAACCCACTTGGTACCTATTGTTGTCTTCCTTTGAGGAAGATGACATAGGTTCCAAACCTTTTGCCTTTTGAATTGAAGCAGTTCCTCCTTCATTTCTTCAACTCAACTTCCATCCTTTAAAGCCTCATTAATCTTCTTAGGCTCAATCTGAGATAAGAAATAAGAGTGAATACAAACATTTTTGTCATGGGTTAGTCCTCTTGTTCTCACCCCTTTCTCAACATCTCCAGTGATATTTATGGGGGGATGGGACTTGTGGATTCTCAGTTAAGGAATCACAACAAGTTCATGGGGAGCACTATTTTGTCTATTAATACCTTTCTCATCACAAAATGTATCAAGGATTTGGTTCTTGAATTCAGTTCCTGGATCACATCTTATGATTTTGACCTTTTGATCATATTTAGTCTTAATTTTCAGAATGAAGTTCTTCAAGATCTCAGGAGTCTCATTACACTGGTGGGGCCAAAGAGATCCATATGTAATAAGTGTAGGGGTGTAGTGATGGATTTCCTTTCCTTTGGCTTGTGAGAAACTTTGTGTTGCTTTCCTTTCATACATGCAACACAATGGTTATCACTTGTAAACTTTTTTTTTGGCATTCCAGTTACCAAATCATTCTTAATTAATTTATTTATGTTTTTATGGTTTACATAGCACATTCTTTTACGCAAGAGGAAAGACTCATCACTATTGGCTTTAGATAAAAAGCAAAAAACTTCTCTTGATGGAGATGTTCCTACAAATTCATCTTGTACATGTTTCCTTTCCTTGGGATTCTAAGCAGGATATGCGCTTGAGGAATGACCACCCCGGGCTTGAGAACAAGGCACTCATGCTCAGTAAAGAGCATGTTATGTCTCTGATCATGAAATTGGGTTACACTCAGAAGATTTTACCCAAGATCCTTAACAAAGTTTACCTTCTCAATGCTGAACTTACCATTAATGACCTTGCCCCTTCTAGTGATGTAACCACCTGAATCTCCTCCAAAAGCAACTGGCCCTTCATTAATTTTCTCAAAGTTTTGAAACAAAGAGCCATTGCATGTCATGTGCCTAGAATAGTCACTGTCAATGATCCATACATTTCCTTTGTTTTTTAGTTGTTCTTGCATAAAAATAGATGGTTAGTTACATTTGAAAACCCAAGCGTTGTTGGTCTTGGGCTTGTCAAAGTGAATTGAAGACAATGAAACAGTAATTGATCCTATATGCAAGTTCTAAGGATCATTTGTTGTTGTTGATGAAGAACTTTCAGTCACATGGTCTTCCTTTATCTTCCATACCATCTTTGGAATACTAGACTTGACCTTCATTACTTTAGAAGTTTTGATAACTTTAGAAGTTTTAGAGACTGAACCTTCGAAAGAGTTTTCATCCACTGCAGCAGACTTCATTACTTTGGAAGCATTCCTTTCTTCCAAGACCAATTTTTCTTCCGAGGGCAAGTTTTCACTTATCTTTTTCTTCACTTTGGAGCTTCCAAAAGGAAGAGGTTTTACTTTCGAAGCTATCTTCTTCTTCTTCTCAGAGGTTTTCTTCTTAGTCATGTGGATAGTGCTTTTGGGATTGTAGATGCAATTCTTAGTAAAATGAGAAGTACTACCACACATGATGCATTCAGTTGACTTCCTTCTGAGAGTCTTCTTCTAAGTAGAAGGCTGAGCTTGATCACTTTACACTTCCATCTTTCTCTTTACAAATGATGCAGCAGGCTTTATAGGATGAGATTTACTCTTGGAACTATATGTTTAGGCTATGTAGCAGTGACACACATTTGATCAGCCTTCTTCTCTGGACCAGGATGATTTGGACATGAGCTAGGAATCTTGGTATTAAAGTCATTGGTTGAGTCTTCAGTCTTCACCGCTTCAAATCCAGCAGATATTTGTGCTCAGAGTTGAAAGTGGCCTTGATCTCTTGGGTTTTCTTTGATTTTCTTTTAGCTGCCCTGATCAAGTTCTTGCTTGCAGACTTGGCCATCCTTTGTTCTTTCTTCTCCTCATGAGAATAGTGACCCTTTTAGGATGAACCTCTTCACTCGCATCAGATCCATCTTTCACTATCTCCTCTTCATCCTCATCTTCTTTTTGGATAGGGTCTATGATAGGCATCTCATCTTGACAAGTTCAACACCTTAGAGATCTTACAGATAGTAGTGTGTGTGGAGGAGATATCTTAGTAGATCCTAGTCTTCGCTTGTTCTGATAACAAATATTTGCATGCAAGGTTGAGGATATAATGTTCTTGAAGGTCTCTTCTTCAAGAACACATTTTTCTACCCTGGCTTTGCTGATCACAAGCTCAGCCTGGCATTTAGTTAACTTGGTAATGAGATCTTTAATATGAGTCCTGTAATTTATGTGCTCATGCTTAAGAGTTGAAATGTTTTCTCTAAATCTTTTACTATAAGTTTGTAATCATTTTTAGCTCCTTTAAAATCAACTTTTAAGACATTTAAGGACTCAATATCAGATCTCATTTCCAAGTTGTAGGACTTGTATATATTTACATTAACAATGCATTCAGGGGTACAGAGATGTTCTAATACCTTAGCTTCTTCTTGGTCAGCCATCAGTGCTTGGTTGGGAGAAAGATCTTCTACATGGAAGCTCCAGTTAAAGCCTCCTTTTTCAACAGCAACAGCAACATGTTGTTTTGGTTGACTAGGCTTCTCAAGTCTAGGAGCACCCTCAGTGTAGTTTGGTTTGGTTTATGCTTGGCCACCATTTTTCCTTAGTGCCTTGAACTCTCTAGCAAAGTGTCCCATTTGGTTACGTTTGTTACACTTCACCTTGCTTTTATCTAGTCCAAACTTTCCACCAGAACATTAGTGGGAAACTTTCTACCTGTCCTATTGTACAACTTATTTGCCATGTGAGTGAGAAGAGTCATTTGTTGGACTATCTCCATGTACTCTAGATCATTTGGATGGATAAAATCCAAGTCCTCAAGAGTGAAGAGAAATTTGCCATAACTTTTATCACCAGACTCAAAGGATTGAGCAGAGCTTGTCTCTTGAAATGAGCTTCCTTGGATGTAGCTCTCCCTTGGTGTCTCCGGAAAGGTGATGAAAGGACCCTTTTGTGAATTGTCAGGGTAGCAGATAAGATGATGTTGTGATTCTCTGTAGTCCCTTTCATCCACATGAATGGCTGAACTCTATTGATTGTTGGAAGAGCTGCCTGATGGATTTTGCATGTTCATCTCCATCTGGTATCCACTAAGGATCCCACACAACTCTATGAGGGTAAGGGTTGAGAGCTTTTTATTTCTCTTAATGACCATACAGTAGTGAGTTCATTGTTTAGGAAGAGAGAACATGAATTTTCTCATAATGTCCCTATTATCAAGTTTTACTCCAACATCCATTAGAGTGTCCATAATCTCAACATACCTGAAGTATTGTTGAGTCATGGTTTCACCTGTCTTGTAGGTGAAGTTCTCAAATTGCTACTTCATAAGGTCTTTCTTGTTTTACTTGGCTTAATCAGACCTCTCATACATAAGCTTAAGTGCATCACAGAGCTGCTTTGCAGTTCTGCACTTCTTGAAGCTTTTGTATATAAAGTTAGGAAGAGTAGTTTGGAGAGTGGTCATGGCCTTATGATCTACATCAATTTTCTTCCAAACTTCCTCTGAGTAGTCAGCTACTTCCTTTGGAATCATACCACTACCAGCAACAACTGAAGTAGTGCTTGGAACATAAGGTCCTGAGACAACAAATCCCCATATCCTACTATCTTGGAACTTGATGAAGCCTTTCATTCTTTGGCACCAAGTATCAAAGTCATCAGGAGTAATCAGTGGAGATTTTGTCATGGTACTGGTTTCCATATCAGCCTTGGTAAGAGCTGCCATTTGAGTTGTTAGATGTTTTGTGAAACTAAAGGGATTTAAGATAGTGAGATCCTACAATCAAGAGCCTGAAATGCTCTGATACCAATTGCGGGACCGTTAAAGGGGGTCAATGCAATAGTTTCATAACGAGGAGAGACTTAGAACACTTAATAGATCAAATAACGAACCGGTTAGTGTGAAACAATGAACACAAGTAACAAGAACAATAAACAAGAACACACAAATATGATTTTCAAGGAATGATGTATATTGCTCTCAAGTTCTTACAAGTGTTATGAAGCTTATCCAAAGATACAAGTACTTGAGATACTTTATAATACATCCTACAACCGTCCATAATTTGAAGGCCAGCTGGAAATAATAATCCAGACAACAAGATCAATGTAGAGTCAAAAGATAGATTGCCTTTTGACTTGTGACTATGGCATGCCATAACTCACATCCTTATCTATTACAAAAAGGATAAAAGTACAAAAGTAGAAAGTTACTTACAAAAGACCTTAATCTACAATTTGACAAAAGTATGGACTTTTAACCAACTCATATAAGCTGGTGAGTCTTCAAAGGTGGTAGCGCAAAGTTGTTTAGCTTTTATCAAAAGGTGATTCAGAAAAATCATGTCTTCTCTACATGACCGGGTGAGGGATGGTCAATAGAATTAGTTTCCCAACGAGGAGAGTGTTAGAACACTTAACTAATCAAATAGGGAACCGGGTTTAAGTAAATGATACTAAGAACACAAGTAAGTAATGAGACAGAACTAACAACAAGACAAAGATAATTATTGTTTTCAAGAATGATGTATATTGCTCTCAAGTTCTATTACAAGTGTTACAAAGCATAAAGATAGATACTAGATCCTGAGATACTTTATACTACATGGTTAGAAACACTAATCTAGACAACAAGATCAATGTACAATCAAAAAGCAGATTGCCTTTTGACTTGTGACTATGACATGTCATAACTCACATCCTAATCTATTACATGAAGGATTAAAAGATACAAAGTAGAAAGTTACAGACTCCAAACCATAATCTACAGATTACTAAAGCATGGACCTTTTCACCAACTTATACAAGTTGATGAGTCTTCAGAGTGGCAGCGGAAAGTTGGTCAGCGTTATGGAAAAGTTGATCAGAGAAAGCATGTCTTCTTTGTCTTCGAAAGAAATAAGTCTTTAGTCTTTTGGCTTTGAAAGAATTTGTCTTTAAAGCTTTAGAAGGCTTCATCTTTGGCTTAAGAAGATTTTACACCTAGAATATTTTCTCTGAAATGTGTAAAACTTCTGAAGTAACTTTTACTCTGCACTTCATGCATGCATTTTGGTTGCTTTGGTTGCATCAGCCTTTTAAGTATAAATCTTACAAGTGATCAAAGAAATCATGTCTTATCTGTCTTCAGAAGAAATCAGTCTTCAGTCTTTTGGCTTCGGAAGACTTTGTCTTTAAAGCTTTAAAAGACTTCATCTTTTGTTTTGGAAGATTTGGTTTTTGGTTTCGGAAGATTTTACGCTTAGAATATTTCCTCTGAGTTCTGTAAAACTTCCGAAGTAACTCTACTCTGCACTTCATGCATGCATGCCGGAAGCTCTTCGGTTGCTTTGGTTGCATCAGCTTTTAAGTACAAACCATCCACTATCTTCGGAAGAAATCAATCTTCGGCTTCAAAAGACTTTGTCTTTGAAGCTTTGAAAGACTTCATCTTTTGGCTTCAGAAGATTTGGTCTTTTGGCTTCGGAAGATTTGATACTTAGCATAATTCTCTGAGTTATATTAAATCTTCCGGAGTAACTTCCTTGTACTTCATATGTGCATGCTGAGAGCTGTAGTTGTTCTTTGATTGCATCAGCCTCTAAGTGTATACCTTATAATATTACTTATAATACTTTATATTAAAAGTTAAATTTATTAATAAGTATGATCTTATGTGAATACTTAACTATATATTTACTAAATACTTTTATGATAATAAGTATAAAATATAATAATAATAATTAAGTTTATAAATAAGTATTATTTTTTTTGTATACTTAACTATATAATTAATAAATACCTTTATGATAATCATGATAATAAAAATCTATATCTATATTACCCTTACTATTATATAAAACATTGATGATAGCACACTTGTAATTTTACTTAAAATTTAAGACATCTAATATAATATTTTAAACATAAGGTACAAGTGATATATTTAGTATTTCCTAATTTGCCCATATAAAATAAATTTGTCCCAATTAATACATTATTTAAGATATATTTATTCTAAGTATTATCATATTTATAATATTTTAAATTAATATTAAAATATATACATTTACTATTTTTATTTTTGTAACTTAATACTATTTTTTGATGATGATGATGATGATGATGATGATGATGATGATGATGATGATGATGATGATGATGATGATGATGATGATGATGATGATGATGATGATGATGATGATGATGATGATGATGCTGATGATGATGCTGATGATGATGATGATGATGATGCTGCTGCTGCTGCTGCTGCTGCTGCTGCCTGCTGCTGATGCTGCTGCTGCTGCTGCTGCTGCTGCTGATGCTGCTGATGATGCTGCTGCTGCGCTGCTGCTGCTGCTGCTGCTGCTGCTGCTTCTGCTGCTGCTGCTGCTGCTGCTGCTGCTGCTGCTGCTGCTGCTGCTTCTGCTGCTTCTGCTGCTGCTGCTGCTGCTTGCTGCTGCTGCTGCTGCTGCTGCTGCTGCTGCTGCTTCTGCTGCTGCTGCTGCTGCTTCTGCTGCTGCTGCTCTGCTGCTGCTCTGCTGCCTTCTGCTTGCCTGATGCTGCTGCTGCTGCTGCTGCTGCTGCTGCTGCTGCTTCTGCTCTGCTGCTGCTGCTGCTGCTTCTGCTGCTGATTCTGCTGCTGCTGCTGCTGCTGCCTGCTGCTGCTGCTGCGCTGCCTGCTCTGCTGCTGCTGCTTCTGCTGCTGCTGCTGCTGCTGCTGCTGCTGCATGCTGCTGCTGCTGCTGCTGCTCTGCTGTGCTGCTGCTGCTTCTGCTGACTGCTTCTGCTTTGCTGCTGCTGCTGCTTCTGCTGCTTGCTGTTCTGCTGCTGCTGCTGCTGCTTCTGCTGCTGCTGCTGCTGCTTCTGCTGCTGCTGCGCTGCTGCTGTGCTGCTTCTGCTGCTGCTGTGCTGTTCCTTGCTGCTGCTGCTGCTGCTTGCTGCTGCTGCTTGCTGCTGCTGCTGCTGCTGCTTATGCTGCTTCTGCTGCTTCTTCTGCCTGCTGCCTGCTGCCTCTGCTGCTTCTGCTGCTGCTGCTGCTGCTGCTGCTGCTGCTGCTTCTGCTGCTGGCTGCTTTGCTGCTTCTGCTGCTGCTGCTTCTTCCTTCCTGCTGCTGCTTCTTCTGCTGCTTCTGCTGCTGCACTTCTGCTTTGCTGCTGCTTTCTGCTCTGCTGCTGCTGCTGCTGCTGCTGCTGCTGCTGGCTGCTTGCTTCTGCTTCTGCCTGCCTGCTTCTGCTGCTGCTGCGTCTGCTGCTGCTGCTGCTGCTGCTGCTGCTGCTGCTGCTGCTGCTGCTCTGCTGCACTGCTGCTGCTGCTGCTGCTGCGTCTTCTGCTGCTGCTGCTGCTGCTGCTTGCTGCTGCTGCTGTGCTTCGCTGCTGCTGCTGCTGCTGCTTCTGCTTTCTGCTGCTTGCTCTGCTGCTGCTGCTGCTGCTGCTTCTGTCTGCTGCTGCTGCTGCTGCTGCTGCTGCTGCTGCTCTGCTGCTGCTGCTGCTGCCTGCTCGCTGCTGCGTGCTCTGCTGCTGCTGCTGCTGCTGCTGCTGCTGCTGCTCTGCTGCTGCTGCTGCTTCATGCTGCTTCTGCTGCTGTGCTGCTGCTGCTGCTGCTGCTGCTGCTGCTTCTTCTGCTGCTGCTTCTGCTGCTGCTTCTGCTGCTGACTGCTGCTGCTTCTGCTTCTGCTGCTTCTTGCTGCTTCTCTGCTGCTGCTTCTGCTTCTGCTGTGCTGCTGCTGCTTTCTTCTGCTGCTGCTGCTGCTGGCTGCTCTGCTGCTGCTGCTGCCTGCTGCCCTGCTCTGCTGCTGCTTCTGCTGCTGCTGCTTCGTTTTCTGCTGCTTGCTGCTGCTATGCTGCTGCTGCTGCTGCTGCTCTGCTGCTGCTGCTGCGTCTTCTGCTGCTGCTGCTGCTGCTGCTGCTGCTGCTGCTGCTGCCTGCTGCTGCTGCTGCGCTCTGCTGCTGCTGCTGCCTTCTGCTGCTGCTGCTGCTGCTGCTGCTGCTGCTGCTGCGTTGCTGCTGCTGCTGCTGCTGCGCTGCTGCTGCTGCTGCTGCTGCTGCTGCTGCTGCTGCTGCTCTCTGCTCTGCTGCTGCTGCTGCTGCTGCTGCTGCTTGCTGCTGCTGCTTGCTGCTGCTTGCTGCTGCTGCTGCTCTGCTGCTGCTGCGCTGCTGCTGCTTCTGCTGCTGCTGCTGCTGCTTGCTGCTGCGCTGCTGCTTCTGCATGCTGCTGCTGCTGCTGCTGCTGCTGCTGCTGCTGCTGCTGCTGCTGCTGCTGCTTGCTGCTTCTGCTGCTTGCTGCTTCTCTGCTCTGCTGCTTCTGCTGCTGCTCGCTGCTGCGCTCTGCTGCGTCTGCTGCTGCTGCTGCTGCTGCTGCTGCTGCTGCTGCTGCTGCTGCTGCTGCTGCTGCTGCTGCGTCTTGCCTGCCTGCTGCTGCTGCTGCTGCTGCTGCTGCTTCTGCTGCTGCTGCTGCTGCCTGCTGCTGCTTCTGCTGCTGCTGCCTGCTCTGCTGCTGCTGCTTCTGCTGCTGCTGCTGATTGCTGGCTTCTGCTGCTGCTGCTTCTGCCTTCGTTCTTCTTCTTCTGCTTCTTCTGCTGCTTCTGCTGCTGCTGCTGCTGCTCTGCTGCTGCTGCTGCTGCTGCTGCTGCTGCCTGCCTGCGCTGCTGCTGCTGCTGCGCTGCTGCGCTGCTGCCTGCTGCTTCTGCTGCTGCTGCTGCTGCTGCTGCTGCTGCTGCTGCTCTGCTGCTGCTGCTCTTGCTGCTGCTGCTGCTCTGCTGCTGCTTCTGCTGCTGCTGCTGCTGCTTCTGCTGCTGCTGCTGCTGCTGCTGCTGCTGCTTGCTGCTGCTGCTGCTTCTGCTGCTTGCTGCTGCTGCTGCTGCTGCTGCTGCTTCTGCTCTCTCTGCTGCTGCTGCTGCTGCTGCTGCTGCTGCTGCTGCTGCTGCTGCTGCTGCTGCTTCTGCTGCTGCTGTCTGCTGCTGCTGCTGCTGTCGGCTGCTGCTGCGGCTGCTTGCTGCTTCTGCTGCTTCTGCTGCGCTGCTTCTGCTGCTGCCTGCTGCTGCTGCTGCTGCTGCTGCTGCTGCTGCTGCTTCTTCTGCTGCTGCTGCTGCTGCTGCTGCTGCTTGCTGCTGCTGCTGCTGCTTGCTGCTGCTGCTGCTGCTGCTGCTGCTGCTGCTGCTGCTGCTGCTGCTGCCTGCTTCTTCTGCTGCTGCTGATGCTGCTTCTGCTGCTTGCTGCTGCTGCTTGCTGCTGCTCTTCGTTGCTGCTGCTGCTGCTGCATGCTGCTGCTGCTCTGCTGCTCTGCTTGCCTGCTTTCTGCTGCTGCTTCTGCTGCTGCTGCTGCTGCTGCTGCTGCTGCTGCTCTGCTGCTGCTGCTCTGCTGCTGCTGCTGCTGCTGCTGCTGCTGCTGCTGCTGCTGCTGCTGCTGCTGCTGCTGCTGCTGCTGCTGCTGCTGCTGCTGCTGCTTCTGCTGCTGCTGCTGCTGCTGCTGCTGCTGCTGCTGCTGCTGCTGCTGCTGCTGCTGCTGCTGCTGCTGCTGCTGCTGCTCTGCTGCGCTGCTGCTGCTGCTGCTGCTGCTGCTATGCTGCTGCTGCTGCTGCTGCTGCTGCTCTGCTGCTGCTGCTGCTGCTGATTTGGAGCTGGAATACATCTGAAAATCGTTTTTGTGTGAAGCCGAGGTTTAGCGACTGAGGTGCAAAATTCGAGGTTTAGCGAGTTTGTGTGAAGCTTTACTCGAAGCGGTTGTTAATGTGAGTTCTAGGACCCCTCTTTTACATGTTTTCAACTGATTTGGGGCTGGAACACATCTGAAAATCGTTTTTGAAGTGTTGGGTGTTGAACCCGTATGTATGTGTATGTGTATGTGTACTTTTCGGGTGGGGTTTGATTTCGGGCTTGGTTGTGCTTGAATGATGTTGTGGTATGTGTTTCTAAGGTTTAGGATGGTTGATTTGAGCTTAGAACAGATTTAAGAGGGTTTGGAGGCCAAAAATTGCAGATTAGGTTCGGGGTAGACTAGACATGGGCAAAAAAACCGGTTCGCCCAAAAAAACCGGAACCGGTTTTTGGACTAAACCGGTTTGGCCCAAACTGGTTCCAACCCGGTTCCAAACCGCCGGTTCTTAAGCGGCTTCACCTTTCCATTCTTCAAACCGGTTTCAACCCGAACCGAGTTTCAAACCGGTTCCAAACCGGTTTCCAAACCTGTTTTCAAACCGGTATTTCAAACCGGTTTTCAAACCGGTTTTAAACCCGGTTTTCAAACCGGTTACCGTTACCTAACGGCTATATAGCCGTTTGTACCCATTTTTGACCCTTTTTTTGATGTTTTTTTTACCATTATACCCCCACTAGGATAGTATATATATGTATTTGATGTTTGGTTGAATCACAACAACTTATAACACTCTCTACTCTCAAAAATCTCAAAAACGCTCTCCACAAATACTTTCGTTGTAAACGCTCTCAAAAACGCTCTCACAAAAATCTCTGAAATGGCTTCAACAAGTGCTCAATCATCCGTTGGTTGTGAAGCGTCTTAAAGCAACGTTGTGATAGCAATCCTTCTTACGAATAGGAACCCCGAAGTATGGTGCAATTACGATTTATGTCAAATGGCTAGCGGTCCAAACAAGGCTCGTTGCAAGTTTTGTCATAAGTTTTTCAAAAAAGATGCAAACACAACGTTGAAAAACCATATTGCAAATAAATATTGTAAAGCGTTAAGAGGTGAACCTTCTCAAGGTCAAGCTTCGATGACAAACAAAGGAAATATTTGGGCTTATAATGTTGATGCGGTTCGGGAGCAAATGGCGCAATTTGTAATTCTAGAAAGCTTGCCATTCAAACATTTCGACAACGAACGTTTGACTCGACTCATTCAACGAACTCTCCAACCACGTTACACCAATGTAAGTCGTGCTACTCTTCGAAGAGATTGTTTAAAAATGTGGAAAAAAGCTAAAAATGAATTAATATCTTATTTTGAAAATTTACAAAACGGTGTTAACTTAACTAGTGATGTTTGGTCGACACCTCACGTTCACCGGACTCGTACATTTGTGTCACCGCCCATTGGGTTGAACCCGATTCGTGGCAATGATGAAACGTACGATTGCGTTTGAATTGTTTGATTATCCTCACACCGGCCAAAACATTTTTTATGTTATTGATAAAATTATTCAAACGTATAAATTAGAAAAAAAAATATTTTCTATATCTGTTGATAATGCGTCAAACAACACTCTTGCGATAGATCATTTGAAATTAAAATATAAACCAATATGTGAGGGTGTGTTTTTTCATAGTCGATGTGTTGCGCACATCATAAACTTAGCCGTTCAAGACGGTTTAAAAACGATTGAGGCCCAAAAAGATTGTTTTAAAAATGTTACGGGATATTTTTAGTAATAACCAAAGATATACTAAATATCGCAAGTTTTGTAAAGACGCAAATACTAAATATTTAGGTCCGAATTGGGACGTACCAACACGATGGAATTCCACATGTAACATGTTTGAAAAGGCTATAAAACAAAAAGAAAGTTTAATAGCCTTTCATAATAGTTTGGTAAGTCGGGGAAAAGCAAATTCTTACCGTCCATCGGGTTGGGCCATCATCGAAGAAGTAACAAAAATGCTTCAAGTTTTTAAAAATGCAACTACATGTCTTTCTGGAGTTTATTACCCAACGAGTCCGTTGGTACTTTACCAAATTTATTTAATGACTTCAAAATTAAATGAATTGTCGTGTTGGGGTAGACCTTATTCTGATATGATACCCCCGATGAAAGAAAAACTTAAAAAGTATTTTGAAGAAATGCCTCCCGTTATTACATGTGCAGCTGCTTTAAACCCTTTGTTAAACAAGTCGGGGGTTGAAACTTTACTTGATAAAATTACTTTTAGTTTGGATTTAGAAGTTGGTAAACCAATGTATAGAAAACTTCAAAAGCTAATTTCAACAAACAATTACAACAAATGTATGATGTTTATTTATTAAATACGGGGAAACATCACAAATCCATGATGCTTTAAGGCATGCGGCAAATGCCGAAAGTTCGAATGATCAAATGTTTGATTTATATAATACTTTAAGGGATGAATGTAATAAACGTCAACGTGGTAACACTCCGAGTAGTGAACTCGGGAGGTATGATCTTACAAACTTTTTATCGACCATGACTCCACATGAATTTAAAATTTTGACTTGTTGGCTTGGTGGAAAGGTAAGGAAGATCAATTTCCCATCCTATCCATCATGGCCCGAGATTTACTAACCGTCCAAGCTTCTACGGTAGCTTCGGAATCTGCTTTTTCTGTTGTGGCAGGGTTATATCAATAAGACGAACTCGACTCACTCCACAAGCAGTTAAAATGTCAATTTGCTTGAAAGATTATTTGGATGCCGCGGAAAGAGTACAAGACAAACGTTCACTTGAAGGAGAACGGGAATACGAAGCAGAATTATACGAGGACGAGGTAGAGAGCGATTGACACAGGGAATGAATGACTGATGATGAAGCGGCATTATGATGACTACCTTCGTAACAGTTCCGGTTCTGTGGCGAGGAATAAACGTACAAGTATAATACGAACGAAGAAACGACTATGTTAAATGTTTAGTCTTAAATGTTTAAATTATTTAAATGTTTTAAATGTTATAAATTGTTAAAATGTTTAAATTCTTTATAAATGTTATAAATTGTTTTAATTGTTTATAATTGTTATAAATTGTTAAAATGCTTAAATTGTTTATAAATGTTAATAAATAGTATATGTATATATGTTTATAAATGTTTTAAATTGTTTAAATGTTTTAAATGTTTATAAATGTTATAAATGTTTAACTAATATAAATTGTTCTATCTCTGTTCTAGAATGTTATAAAATTGTTTAAATTATATAAATTGTTTTAAATTATATAAATTATATAAAATGTTATAAATTGTTATAAATTGCTTAAATTATATAAATGTTATAAATGTTTATGTTTGAATTAAAAGTTTAAAATTTTATTTCAATATAACAAAAATCCAAATTTTCAAAAAAAAAATAAAAAAATAAAAAAACCGGTTTGGGCCGAACCGGTTTGGGCCCGAACCGGTTCCAAACCGACCCAAACCGGTTTGATAGGTTTGAGATTTTATAGGTTGAAACCGGTTTGAACCCGAACCAGTTTGGGGCCAAACCGGTTTGACCAAACCGGTTTCGGTTTGGGACCCGAACCGGTTTGGGCCCATAAACCGGTTTGTACACCTCTAGGGTAGACTGCATTCTACATCAGCTAGGGCTCATGCGACTGGAGGTCCATGCGTCTGAATGGCATGCGACTGGAGGCCATACGGCCGAAAGGCATGCGACTAAGGTCCATGCGCATGGGTGCCATGTGACTGAGGTTCATACGCATGGAAGTCATGTGACTGAAGTTCATGTGCCTGTAAGGCATGCGATTGAAGGTTATGCGACTGAAGGCCATACGGCCGAATGGTAATGCGACTGAAGGTCACACGACTGAAAGTCATGCGATTGAAGGCTATGCGACTGAGGGTCCATACGCCTAGGTGTTCATGCGTATGGAAGCTCTCCATACGCATAGGTGTCCATTCGCCCATATTGTCCATACACATAGGTGTCCATTCGCCTAAGTGTCCTCATGCGCCTGGAATGGCCATGCGACTGAGTAGTGCCCATACGCCCAAATAGGGCTCATGAACCTGGAAGAACGTGGTTTATTATCTGATTCTCGGGAGACAAGGGTAAATGTAGTTGACCTTGACTTGGGAGGTTCCCAGGGGTAATGTAAGTTGACTTTTGAGGTCATAGTTGATGTGATGGGTGATGTATGATGTGACGTATGATTGATGCCTATGCATGATTGATGTATGTATGATGATTATGTTCCTTATTACGTATGTATGATGTGACTTTACGTGGTGTGACATTGTTAATGAACGTAAAGTATTATCTTATTGAAGTGAAAGATTTAAGATAATGAAAGTGGAACATAATGAATGAACGAACGAAAAGCCTTGCAAGCATTTGGAAGGAGGTTCACAACTCATAGAGAGTTGTTAGCCTAACTGTGTGTGTCTACAGCGTACGATTTTGGCTACCTCATAAGGGTTCATACACACAGTAAGAGTTCAGTCACGGTGACTGCTCCAATACGTGCGATTTCCTAAAAACTGTGTGTTATACAGCATGCATTCTTGGCAAACCCATAAGAGTTCACACACACAGGAAGAGTCTGTCCTAGTGACCACTCCGTACGTGCGATATGGGGTCCTTGTCGCTTAACCCTAGATGAAATTGCTCGGTGCTCTAGAGGGGGGTTAAGTACATGACAAGACCTAGATAGAAGTGAAAGATAATAAATGTACGAAAAGTGAGATAAGTACGAAATGTGCAAACGTGCGTTATGTACGAACGATGATGAAGATAATAACTATTATCTATGTGTACGTATGATGTGTGATCATGTGCGATAGTAAGGAAAACGTTTTAATGAATGAAAGGTAATGTAATGTTTTTTTATAAAACTAGAACTCACTCAGGAACGCTGAATTTTATGTGTTTCCAGTCACGGGGCGGCTACTCGGCTCATTTTGGATGGCATCCATATTTACAATGCTTTTATGATGTAATAGAACAAGTATTTTGAAATTGCACAACGATGTATTATTTTGCAAAAGCTTTTATAATGAACTGAAATGTCATTTTTGAATGTCTCCGCTGCGGTGTTTATTTAAGTTAAATGTAAATATATGTTTTCTGTGCGATGATTGGCCAGCTGTAAGTGTCCCGGGAACGGGGCCTTACAAGTTGGTATCAGAGCCAAAGTTTAAGTGAAACGGGTAAATTTTCAAAATAAACCTTAACTTGAACTGAATATGGGACGGAAAGGGAAGGGATGCCAATCTGAGTAGCTGTGTGCCATCAGGTATTTTCTTAATGTTAATCGGTAGTACGTGTGCATGTTATGTGATTTATGTGCCTTTAGTAGATGTTAATACTGATGTAGTCAGGATAGGAAATGCTTGGGGTATGAAGAGTAAAGTAAGTGGATAATCACAATTGGCCACTGTAATTAGGGACTTACTATACTTGACATAAACTGAGCTATTCCCTTGAATGACCGTGTTAGTGTTTGAATCTTATAGTGTGTTTAGAGGATGGCCGGTGGTAGATCTTCGAAGGTTTCGCCAGGTGAAGGTTGTGGTGGACGTGGTGCTGGATCGCGTGTCACAAGAAGTATGACTAGGGCTGCTGATATGGCACTCGAAGAGCATGAGATCCATCAACCCGGAAGGCGGTGATTGATAGTGCTAACCTGAGGACCGAATGAAAGAGGCTGTGGTTGAGGGAGTTCAACAGGTTTATGCAGACGATTCTGCCGTCTATGTGAAGGTTGTGGTGGACGTGGTGCTGGATCGCGTGTCACAAGAAGTATGACTAGGGCTGCTGATATGGCACTCGAAGAGCATGAGATCCATCACCCGGAAGGCGGTGATGATAGTGCTAACCTGAGGACCGAATTGAAAGAGGCTGTGGTTGAGGGAGTTCAACAGGTTATGCAGACGATTCTGCCGTCTATGGTGACTGAGGTAATTAGGGCGGTGAAGGAGACGACCGTGATTGAAGTGAACAAAAATGGTAGCAGCAACAAGAATTGGAAAGGAAAGCGGGTTAAACGTGAGAGTTTCACTCCAAACAACAAGGCTGCGAGGGTGGATGACCGACGTGTGGTCACATCTAGTATCGCGGTGAAGAGTTGTGGTAATTACGGGAAGAAGCATACAAAAGAGTGTAGGTGGGGAACAAACCTCTGCTTCAAATGTGGGAGGCCCGGTCATCTGGCAAGAGATTGTGGGGTGATAAAGTGTTATAACTATGGCGGAAGGGGTCACATAAGCAAGGACTGCAAGAAGCCATGGGCAGAGAGTTCCGGATCAAGGAAGACGACCAGAACTGAAGGGCAGAGGGCGAGCACAGAGTCTTCACGATGACTCAGGAGGAGGCTAGGACGGATCCCGATGTTGTGTCAGGTACGTTTCTAGTAAACCAAACTCTAGCTTCTGTGTTATTTGATTCTAGTGCTAGTAAGAGTTTTATTTATGTTGCCTTTTGTGCCAGTTGCCCATTAGGAGTAGAAGTATTGGTGAGTCGTTTGATGTAGAAACTGCCGTAGGCAAGTCTACCAGGATTTCTGAGATGATAGAAGGTTGTGACATAGAATTAGAAGGTCATAAGAAGGTCATAAGTTTCCTGCTAGACCATTTACGATGATCTTAAGCGGTTTGGATGTAGTCCTAGGAATGGACTGGTTGGAAGACTATGAGACGAATATCGTATGTCGTAAGAAGATGGTCGGACTGACAGTGCCTGACGGTAGTAGAGTGACGGTTTACGGTGATCGAGTCACGATGATTCCGAAAGTAATTTCAATGGCGGTGGCGGGAAAGTGTATGAGGCGTGGATGTAGTGCCTACTTGGCCTATGTAAGGGATGTAACATTCTGTATTTTTACATTAATTAAAAGTTAACGTCGTATATTCTTGTAAGGACTATTTATGCTTTTTATGAAACTTGTGGGTTATTTATGTTTAATTGTATACTAATAATAATAATGATAATATGAACAAAATTAATAATAATAATAATAATAATAATAATAATTATAATAATAGTAATAATAATAATAATAATAATAATAATAAGAGTTAATTACGCAAATGGTCCCTGTGGTTTATAGAAAATAACAGGTTTGGGTACTAAAGGTTTTTTGTAACAAGTTAGGGTATTGTGTTTTCAAATTGTAACGAGTTAAGGTATTAACTACAGAACAGACGTTAACTTTTCTGTTAAACCTAAGGGTATTTTCGTCTTTTCACTTGAGAAGGATTACTAATGTAACTTAAGGGACACTTTGTGTCATTCAATATATATATAGGGGGTGTTTTTGTAATTTACTATATATACACACAACACATATTATATATACACACACAGTGTATATATATATTCAATATTTGACCACCACCGCTAACCCCCACCATCGGGCTCCGTCGCTGACCACCACCACCAGCCCCACCGTCGACCACCACCACCAGCCCCACCGGTCGACCACCACCGCCAGACCCCACCGTCGAGTCCCACCTCGTCACAGCAGCGTCCTATTCACCACCATTTTCTCTTTAAATCAACAAAATCGTCACTGCCATCTTCATTATCGCATCAACACATCACCGGCGTCACAGCGTCCTTTCGAGTTTACCACCGTCACTGCCATCTTCAAATCAAACAGACCCCACCAAATGCCCCTTCCCTTTCGAATTAGGTAATTTTAATTTGGGTTTTAGGGTTTTAAACAAGTCATGGGAGATGGGGGAATCACTGATGTGTTTGGATCTGGTTGTGGTGGTGTGTTAAGAGAAGGAAGGGTGCAACCAGTTGATGGTGGGCAGTGACGGTGGTTCACTGGTGGTGGTGATGGTGATCTGAATGCGAGTGGGAGGGAGACGGAACTAGGTGGATTTGGGGTTTTTGGGGTTAACAAAAGAAAGGGAATGGGCATTTGGTGAGATGTTGTTGATGGTGTGACGGTGGAGGTGGGGATGATGGTGATGGTGGTATTGCGACGGTGGTGATGGTTTTGATGCGGTGACAGTGATGATGTGACGATGATGATAATGTTGCGATGGTGGTGATGATTAAATAATAGTGGTTATTGTGGTTAGATGGTGGTGATTGTAGCCTTCGTGTGTATTCGGTGGTGGCCGATGGGCATAAGGGTTGGGTGGTGGTAAGAGTGGGTATATGGTGGTGGTAGTGGGTATATGGTGGTGATGGTGGCTGACATGGAAGGGTTCTAACTTTTAAAAGTTTTATGTAATTACACTAATGGTCCCTGGATAAAATAAATATATAGAATTACAAAAATAGCCCTCAAAGGGTATTTTAATCATTTCACTTAAATTTAACAGAAAAACTAACGTCTGTTAGTCTTAGTACCTTAACTCGTTACAAAATTAAAACACAATACCCCAACCTGTTACAAAAAAGTCTTAGTACCCAAACCTGTTATTTTAGATAAACCACAGGGACCATTTATGTAATTAATTCTAATAATAATAATAATCATCATAATAACAACAATAATAATAATAATAATCATAATAATAAAGATAATAATAATAATACTAATATTGATAATGATATTGATAAGATATAAAAATTAATTAACAAGTTAAAACTTAATTAAGATTAAGGGGCCTCATTGTAAATTTAGAAACTTTGAAAATAAAGTTTGTGCATAAAATAAATACAAAAGAAACTATAGGGGCTAATATGTAATTTCTAAATTCCAACCCCCCCCCTTCCTCTTCCGCGTTTTTCCAGCTAGCCTCCGGCCACCGCCGGCCGCGGCTCCGGCGAGGCTAGTTACCGGGTTTTAGACACCGGTTGTGTCCCTAAATTACACCAAATCATTCGTAATGAAATTTCGAACCTGTAAACATCAATTAATCACATTAAAACATCCGTTTCTAGCCTAATCGATTGTATAACCGAAATACATTAAAGCATATAGCCGTTCGAGCATTTACACACCATAATAGACCAATTAAACTAACCTAAACGACTCTCTATCAATCATTAATCGAATACAACGCTCAATTGCACTTGAAACAAACAAAAATCACCCAATCCCGTCGACCTCTTGCATCGCGACCTGCATATACCCGAGCACTATCATCAGGGCTTCAAGACTCGAATTAAACAGAGGGCTTTTCATCTCAGTGATCATCTGAAGCTACCTGTGCAACGAATTAGATTATCGTAAACGTTTGATCATCGGTTGGGCACAAGAATTCGCGACCTGTTCTTCGTGTTGTATACTTTCGAATCACCTTCAACCGGGTAAATTAAATACACCTACAAACTCGATTTCATGTATGGATCCAAAGCCCTAAGCTTAATTCCATTAACATCAACGATTTGATGTTCAATTTGATCCAAGAACATTCTAGGGTTCATAGGATTTTGGGGGTTCATTGTAATTGTGTTTTTAAAAATTAAAATCCAACTTTTGTCAGGCATAGGCGACCTCGCCTAATGGTAACTTGTCCCCATGTGAACCTGGAGGTCCCGGGTTCGACCCCGGGCCACTCCACATTTCTTTTGAGGCTTTTTAGCCTTCTACAACAATTTTAAATATTTTTAAAAATTATAAAAAGACATTTTATAAAAGCTGATAATTTTAAATGTTTCTAAATATTTTCTGGAAATTTATTTCCTTAAAAGAAATACTTTTTATATATTTTAAAAAAAAATAAATAATAATAATAATAATAAGTTTGTTTTATAAAAACTATATTTTTACTAACACCTTGTTCCACAAATATGATTATTCCAAACGTTGCTTCTAAACTATCGTTTAAAATGTGTTATTAGACTTTATTTAACCTATATATATATATATATACAAAATTATTATAGGAGTTATAATTTTATATAAAACTTTATATAAAATATAATAACTTTCTTTAATATTAATAATTAAAATTGTTGACATAGTTATTCGACAACCCCTAAATTCCACTTAGAACCCTAGACTCCGTTAACTCGTTAAACTTAATATAATTAAACTTACAAATCTTATAAATATATATATTATAGGTACATCGTGAAGGGCTACGTTGAATCGACGCTTATTATTATTTCTTATTAATCGTCAATTATACATTTTCGATCATGTGAGTATTTCCATACCCCTTTTTGCTTATTTTCACACTTTGGGGTGAAACATGTTAACTTATACTATTGCACTTGTAAACTTATTTGAGACTTGTAAACCTATAGCAATTTATCTTGTTAAGTTGTGGTTAGTTGAACTTTCGTGGTTACCATGTTATGGCGTTATATGTGCAATCATTAACTATTGCTAGCCCAGCGAAGTCATAGATCTATGGGCAAGACAAGCCTGCTTTGGTTGATCCAAGTACACTTAGTTGATCGTATATACTTTTAAACGTTTGAGACTTGTAAAACTTTGTCGAGGTTTGATTGTTGCATTGTTCATAACATCCTAATCACTTATTCACTAACTTATGACTTGAATTGCCATCTTTATATAATCTATGTATTAAAAACTATGGAATGCTCACCAACATTATTGTTGACCTTTTATTTTTAACATGTTTCAGGAAACGCCCAAGTTTGATATCTACACTTTGAAGCTTGCACATCTAGGAATGGACCTAGATAAATAAATAAAATGGAATGATTTATTACATTCTATGTTATGCTTTTATTTTCTTTGAGACTTATGTTTGTAATGTGACAATTGAAACTTATGTTTAAATTATATTTGGATTATTAATAGCGTTATGTGGTTGTGAACGATCTTAACTCTCACTCCTTGATGTTTCCGCCGTCAAGGTTGGGGTGTGACAGATTGGTATCAGAGCCCATAACTATAGGGATCTAGGTTATTAGAAATGGTGACCTAGACTATAGTATGCATGAACCTTATAGAATTATAATTCTATCTTGTAAACTATATACTTTACATGCTACATAATGCTATGCCTTCTTATGTGCAATTTGATGCCTTAGCATAGGGTTGCCTAAACATTGTTACTTGTCTCCCTAAACTTAACTTTGACCCTTTGACTCTCCCCGAACATGAACTCTCTTAATCTTATTCTCGTCGACACGTGGAATCTTATGCTTATGTTATGACTTGGATCCTTAGACGTTATGTCTAATCTATATAAATCTCATCAAGGTTTTGATTCTATGAACCTAGGAAATATTGTGTGACACATAGACACCTGTATCCTGGTTTTCCTGGCAAAAGGCCCTCGGGCTAGGCAAGCATATCGCATAAATCCTACGGGACTAGTTATGCTTACCTGGGGATTTCTGGGATGAGTGATAAACTATGGTCAATATACACAAGTTTCTAAGGTAAATGGATCAATTCACCTTGACGTGTCAACGTTTCCAAATGGTAATGTGTTACCAAATGGAATCATTCCGTGTACCTTATAACCCTTAGCTTATCTTTGTTAAACTACTATCCTTTGTTATCCTCACTCCTGTAACTAACTCATTTTTGTATATCCATCATGTCTCGTCACCATGGAAAGCGTGGAAGTTCCGACCGTAAGCTAGCTGCCATGATTGCCCGACAAATGGTTGCAGTTCTCCCGACTATGGTTGCTGAACTTAATAGCACACTATGGCTAACAGCAACAACAACACCAACGGGAACAATAGTGGTGCTACTGGAGACAATAGCAACAATCAAAACGGGAACAATCAACAAGGGAACAATCGTACTTGCACTTTCAAACACTTCAACTCGTGCAAACCCACTAGTTTTAGTGGAAAAGAAGGAGCCACTGGACTTCTCGAGTGGTTTGAAAGTATGGAGAATACGTTCATTGTTAGTGAGTGTCCCAACGAGTCAAGGTTCGCTATGCCCGAGTGTTCTTCAACAACGGCATTACATGGTGGAATAGTGAAAAGAGAAACCGTGGAACTGAGATTGCTTTAGCACTGCCCTGGGAGGAATTTAAGGAGGTTATGATCCAAAAGTTTTGTCCAAGGAGCGAGTTACAAAAGCTAGAGGAGGAATTCTGGAACCTTAAACAAGATGGTGGGAATCACTTGGCTTATTCCACTCGGCATCATGAGTTGAGTATGCTCCTACCACACATGGTGGACACCGTGCCCCGTAACATTGAGAAATTTTATCAAGGGGGTGCCACCTCAATTCAAGATGCCGTGGTGGGTAGTAGGCCCACAACTTTGGAGGAAGCAATTACCATCACTGCACAGCTCACCGAGAATCATATAAGAGCTGGCACTATGTCGGCAAAGGGTTCCAAGTCTACTGCGAAGGTGATACCCGAGCAACAAAGGAGGTAAAGGCCGAGTCATCTTCTCAAAACAAAAAGCGTAAGTTCAATCCCGACACCGCAACTACGCTGTGACCGCCCCAATGCTCCTCAAAAAAATGGTGGTTGCAAATCAAGCTCCCATGGCTAAAGTTTATGCTGGTCCACATCCTATGTGTAACATGTGCAAGTACCATCATTCAAGCAACATTCCATGCCGAGTCTGCTCGCTGTGTGGAAAAGTATGGTCATTTGGTGGCTACATGTCTTCGTGCGCCAAACAACACTGCCATGCTTACCAACCGAACCTGCTACAACTGGGCGAGGCTGGCCATATTCGTCCGCAATGTCCTCTCGCAAACAGGTATGTATCTTGAATAATCGTTATGCATCTGTATTGTTTGATTCAGGTGCCGATAGGAGGTTTCGTGTCCCTGGAATTCGAGCCTTTTACTTTCTAAACCAAACCGCGCGTCAACCTAGAAGGATCTTTCACGGTCGAAAATTGCCGATGGAAAATCTGTTGTCAGGACGTCGTAATACGTGACTGCACTTTAAGCCTTAACGAACACGAGTTCTTCGTCGACCTTATTCCTATGCAATTGGGAAGCTTTGATGTTATCATTGGTATGGATTCGTTAGCCAAGCATCGTGCGGAAATTCTATGCTTCGAGAAGTGTATCCGAATTCCTTTACCGACTGGTGACACCTTGAAGGTCTTTGGGGAGAAATCATCCAAAGACTCAAACTCATGTCTTGCATCAAGGCCCGCAAGTGCTTAAGTAAGAACTACATGGCTTTCATGGCATGGCATGTAGTTAATACGAAAGCCAAGGGTAAGAGTTGAAAGACATTCCTGTCGTGCGGGACTTCCCGAGGTTTTTCCCGAGAATCTTAAAGGGTTACCTCCCGTGCGAGAAGTTGAGTTCAAGATTGAACTTAATCCCTGGCGCAAACCCTGTGGCTAATCACCTTATCGTCTGCACCGTCTGAAATGCAGAACTAGCTAGTCAACTACAAGAGTTGACCGATAAGGGTTTCATTCGCCCTAGCTCATCACCGTGGGTGGCACCTGTACTTTTTATGAAGAAGAAGGATGGTTCATTTCGTATGTGCATCGACTACCGAGAACTCAACAAGCTATTATCAAAAACAAAAACCGATACAACCCTCTTCCTCGAATCGATGATCTCTTCGACCACTTCAAGGAGCAACTCAATTCTCAAAGATCGATCTACGTTCTGGGTATCATCAACTACGTGTCCACGATGATGACATTCCAAAGACCGCTTTTCGTACTCGATATGGGCACTACGAGTTCATGGTCATGCCTTTTGGCTTGCCCAATGCACCTGCCGTGTTCATGGATCTCATGAATCGAGTATGTAAAACCGTATTGGATAAGTTCGTAATCGTGTTCATGATGACATTCTTATCTATTCCCGACGAAAGTCGATCATGAGACACACTTACGACAAGTTCTTGAACTTTGAAGAAGGAGCATTGTACGCTAAGTTTTCCAAGTGTGAATTTTGGTTGGAAGAAGTTCAATTCTTAGGGCATGTGGTGAATAGCCAAGGAATTCACGTTGATCCTGCTAAGATTGAAGCCGTGAAGAATTGGTGTGTTCCCACAACCCCAACCGAGGTTCGTTCTTTTCTGGGTTTCGGGATATTACCGTAGTTCATAGCAATTCTCGAAGATTGCTAAACCACTAACGGCGCTAACTCAAAAAATCGACTCTTGAATGGGGACCCGAGCAAGAAGAGGCTTTCGAGACATTGAAACACAAGTTGTGTAACGCTCCTATTCTCACACTTCCCGATGGAAACGATGACTTTACCGTGTATTGCGATGCTTCTAATCAAGGTCTTGTTGTGTTCTCATGCAACGAGGCAAAGTTATAGCTTACCGCGTCGAGGCAATTGAAGGTTCATGAAGTAACTACACGACTCACGATCTTGAACTTGGTGCTGTGGTTTTCGCATTGAAGATTTGGCGACACTATTTATATGGGACGCAATGCATAGTCTACACACGATCATAAGAGTCTCCAACACGTTTCAACACAAAAGGATCTCACATGAGACAAAGACGATGGATCGAGTTAATTAGCGACTACGACTGCGACATTCGCTACCATCCTGGAAAGGCGAATGTTGTAGCCGACGCGCTAAGTCGCAAGGTCCATAACAAGACTGTCTCGCTTCAAGAAATTCGAGATCGAAGGCAATGGTTTGATAGCTAGGAGAATTTTGATACAGAGATTCATGTGGATGTCAACGAGGCTACTATCATCTTCAAAACATAAGGATCGATAGTGACGTCGAGTTATGCATTCGCGAGGCTCAACAAGCGGCACTAACCGACGAAGGAAAAGATGAAGATTTGATGTCTAACGTTCGGTCGCAATTGGAGACAAAACCGAATGGCATGTTTACTTCCTGAATCGACTTTGGATCCCAAATCATGAAATCTTTGACACTTCATTATGAACGAAGCTCATCAAACCCGATATTCCATTCATCCTGGCTCCGATAAGATGTACATGGACTGCGTGGTCAATATTGGTGGCCTGGAATGAAGAAAGATCGCGTCTTATGTTTCCAAGTGTCTCACATGTGCAAGGGTCAAAGCCGAGCATCAACGACCAAGTGGTTTACTTGAGCAACCTGAAATCCTATGTGGAAATGAGAACATATATCCATGGATTTCATAACCCAGTTACCTCGTACACCTCTTGTCATGATAGCATGGGTCATTGTTGACCGTTTGACCAAGACAACACATTTCATACCCATTCGAGATACGTACAAGGTTTCATGGCTGGCTCGAATCTACATTGACGAAATTGTGAGTCGTCATGGCGTGCCTTTGCATATTATTTCCGATCGAGATGCTCGCTTCACTTCACACTTTTGGTCTTCGATGCAAGAACTCTTGGGTACTCAATTGGATTTAAGTATGGCTTACCATCCTCAAACCGATGATCAAACCGAACGAACAATCCAAACCCTCGAGGATCTGCTGCGTCTTTGTGTCCTTGACTTTGGTGGTGATTGGGATACGCATTTACCGCTCGCGGAATTTTCGTATAACAATAGTTATCACTCAAGTATCAAGATGGCACCATTCGAGGCTTTGTATGGTCGTAAATGCCGTTCTCCAATCTGTTGGACCGACATTGGGGAAAATCTTATCACGGGTCCGGAACTTATTCAAGAAACGACCGATAAAGTTTCCAAAATTCGAAATAACCTTGAGGTGGCTAGAAGTCGCCAAAAGAGTTATGCCGATAAACGACGCAAATCGTTGGAGTTTCAAGTCGACGACATGGTTCTTCTTAAGGTCTCTCCATGGAAGGGTGTTGTACGTGTTGGGAAGAAGGGTAAGTTAGCCCCACGTTTTGTAGGACCCTTTAAGATTCTGAAAAGAATTGGTAAAGTGGCTTACAAACTGGAGCTACCTTCTGAACTTAGCGGAGTTCATCCTGTCTTCCATGTCTCAAACTTGAGGAAGTGCTTGGCTGATGAAAATTTGCATGTTCCACTAGAGGAAATTCAAATTGATGAGTCACTGCATTTCGTTGAGAAGCCTGTTGAGATTATGGATCGAACCCTGAAGAAGACCCGAACAACTACCACACCTATTGTCAAAGTCCGTTGGGAAAACAAACGTGGAGCTGAGTTCACTTGGGAGCGTGAGGATCATATGAAGGACAGATACCCGCATTTGTTCTCTTAGCTTTATTCTTAATTTCGGGACGAAATTCTTTTAAGTTGGGGAGACTGTAACATTCTGTATTTTTACATTAATTAAAAGTTAACGTCGTTTATTCTTGTAAGGACTATTTATGCTTTTATGAAACTTGTGGGTTATTTATGCTTAATTGTATACTAATAATAATAATAATAATATGAACAAAATTAATAATAATAATAATAATAATAATAATAATAATAATAATAATAATAATAATAATAATAATCATAATCATAATAACAACAATAATAATAATCATAATAATAAAGATAATAATAATAATACTAATATTGATAATGATATTGATAAGATATAAAAATTAATTAACAAGTTAACACTTAATTAAGATTAAGGGGCCTCATTGTAAATTTAGAAACTTTGAAAATAAAGTTTGTGCATAAAATAAATACAAAAGAAACTATAGGGGCTAAATATGTAATTTCTAAATTCCAACCCCCCCCCCTTTCCTCTTCCGCGTTTTTCCGGCTAGCCTCCGGCCACCGCCGGCCGCGGCTCCGGCGAGGCTAGTTACCGGGTTTTAGACACCGGTTGTGTCCCTAAATTACACCAAATCATTCGTAATGAAATTTCGAACCTGTAAACATCAATTAATCACATTAAAACATCCGTTTCTAGCCTAATCGATTGTATAACCGAAATACATTAAAGCATATAGCCGTTCGAGCATTTACACACCATAATAGACCAATTAAACTAACCTAAACGACTCTCTATCAATCATTAATCGAATACAACGCTCAATTGCACTTGAAACAAACAAAAACCACCCAATCCCGTCGACCTCTTGCATCGCGACCTGCATATCCCGAGCACTATCATCAGGGCTTCAAGACTCCAATTAAACAGAGGGCTTTTCATCTCAGTGATCATCTGAAGCTACCTGTGCAACAAATTAGATTATCGTAAACGTTTGATCATCGGTTGGGCACAAGAATTCGCGACCTGTTCTTCGTGTTGAATACTTTCGAATCACCTTCAACCGGGTAAATTAAATACACCTACAAACTCGATTTCATGTATGGATCCAAAGCCCTAAGCTTAATTCCATTAACATCAATGATTTGATGTTCAATTAGATCCAAGAACATTCTAGGGTTCATAGGATTTTGGGGGTTCATTGTAATTGTGTTTTTAAAAATTAAAATCCAACTTTTGTCAGGCATAGGCGACCTCGCCTAATGGTAACTTGTCCCCATGTGAACCTGGAGGTCCCGGGTTCGACCCCGGGCCACTCCACATTTCTTTTTGAGGCTTTTTAGCCTTCTACAACAATTTTAAATATTTTTAAAAATTATAAAAAGACATTTTATAAAAGCTGATAATTTTAAATGTTTCTAAATATTTTCTGGAAATTTATTTCCTTAAAAGAAATACTTTTTATATATTTTAAAAAAAATAAATAATAATAATAATAATAAGTTTGTTTTATAAAAACTATATTTTTACTAACACCTTGTTCCACAAATATGATTATTCCGAACGTTGCTTCTAAACTATCGTTTAAAATGTGTTATTAGACTTTATTTAACCTATATATATATACAAAATTTTTATAGGAGTTATAATTTTATATAAAACTTTATATAAAATATAATAACTTTCTTTAATAATAATAATTAAAATTGTTGACATAGTTATTCGACAACCCCTAAATTCCACTTAGAACCCTAGACTCCGTTAACTCGTTAAACTTAATATAATTCAACTTAAAAATATTATAAATATATATATTATAGGTACATCGTGAAGGGCTACGTTGAATCGACGCTTATTATTATTTCTTATTAATCGTCAATTATACATTTTCGATCATGTGAGTATTTCCATACCCCTTTTTGCTTATTTTCACACTTTGGGGTGAAACATGTTAACTTATACTATTGCACTTGTAAACTTATTTGAGACTTGTAAACCTATGGCAATTTATCTTGTTAAGTTGTGGTTAGTTGAACTTTCGTGGTTACCATGTTATGGCGTTATATGTGCAATCATTAACTATTGCTAGCCCAGCGAAGTCATAGATCTATGGGCAAGACAAGCCTGCTTTGGTTGATCCAAGTACACTTAGCTGATCGTATATACTTTTAAACGTTTGAGACTTGTAAAACTTTGTCGAGGTTTGATTGTTGCATTGTTCATAACATCCCTAATCACTTTATTCACTAACTTATGACTTGAATTGCCATCTTTTATATAATCTATGTATTAAAAACTATGGAATGCTCACCAACATTATTGTTGACCTTTTATTTTTAACATGTTTCAGGAAACGCCCAAGTTTGATATCTACACTTTGAAGCTTGCACATCTAGGAATGGACCTAGATAAATAAATAAAATGGAATGATTTGTTACATTCTATGTTATGCTTTTATTTTCTTTGAGACTTATGTTTGTAATGTGACAATTGAAACTTATGTTTAAATTATATTTGGATTATTAATAGCGTTATGTGGCTGTGAACGATCTTAACTCTCACTCCTCGACGTTTCCGCCGTCAAGGTTGGGGTGTGACAAGGGATGTTGACACGCCAACACCACAACTATCCGATGTATTGGTTGTGTCTGACTTTCCAGATGTATTTCCCGAAGACTTACCAGGAGTGCCACCGGACCGCGAGATCGAGTTTCAGATTGATTTGATACTAGGTGCTCAACCTGTTGCCAAGGCACCGTATCGGTTGGCTCCGACTGAGATGGAGGAGTTGATGGAGCAACTACAAGAGTTGCTTGATAAGGGGTTCATTAGACCGAGTATCTCTCCTTGGGGTGCTCCGGTCCTATTTGTGAATAAGAAAGACGGTATCATGAGGATGTGTATGGACTACCGTGAGCTAAATAAGTTGACAGTGAAGAATCGGTACCCCTTACCGAGAATTGATGACTGGTTTGATCAGCTCCAAGGTGCCAGTTGGTTCTCAAGGATAGACCTTCGATCTGGTTACCATCAGCTGAAAGTGAAGGAGCAAGATATTCCTAAAACAGCTTTTCGTACGCATTATGGACATTACGAGTTTCTCGATATGTCTTTTGGTTTAACCAACGCGCCAGCTGCTTTTATGGACTTGATGAATCGAGAGTGTCGGCCAATGTTGGATAAATCAGTGATTGTGTTTATCGATGATATCTTGATTTATTCCAAGAGTGAAGAGGAGCATGCCGGTCACATTCGAGAGGTGTTGGAGACGTTGAGAAGGGAGAAGTTGTATGCTAAATTCTCCAAGTGCGCATTCTGGTTACGCGAGGTTCAATCCTTGGGTCACGTGGTGAATCCTGAAGGGATTATGGTGAATCCGGCAAAAGTGGAGGCGGTGATGCAATGGAAGTCTCCAAAGACGCCATCCGAGATTCGTAGTTTCTTGGGTTTGGCGGGCTATTACAGAAGGTTCATTCAATACTTCTCTAAAATTGCTTCTCCACTAACCAAGTTGACACGTAAGGATGTAAAGTTTGTATGGGGTCAAGCTCAGGAGAAGGCGTTCGAGGAATTAAAGGCGAGATTGACTCGAGCTCCTGTTTTGTCGTTACCAGATAGAAGTGAAGATCTGGTGGTTATTCAGATGCTTCATACTCGGGGTTGGGATATGTGTTGATGCAGAGAGGAAAGGTTATAGCCTATGCATCCCGACAGTTGAAAGTTCATGAGGTTAATTATCCCACTTATGATTTGGAGCTTGCAGCCGTGATCTTCGTGTTGAAGATTTAGAGGCACTACCTGTATGAGACGAAATGCACCATATTCACGGACCACAAGAGCTTGAAGTACTTCTTTGAGTAGAAAGATTTGAACATGAGGCAAAGGAGATGGTTGGAGTTTATAAAGGACTATGATTGCGCGATCCATTACCATCCGGATAAAGCCAACGTAGTGGCTGATGCCCTTAGTCGAAAAGAGAGACCCGAGCCGATTCGGGTGAAAGCGTATCAATTGATTATGACCTCTGATGTGATGACGCAAGTAACGGAGTTTCAAGATGAGGCATTGAAAGAAGATCATCGTAACTCTGAAAGAATAAGAGGTCTGGTTGCGGAATTGGGTGAGAACACACTCGGTGTTAGGACCAGATTCGGGCGGATGTGGATTACATGTTTTGGGGATCTACATGTGAAGATTATGGATGAAGCTCATAAGACTCGGTACTCTATTCATCCCGGTGCTACAAAGATGTATCAAGACATGAAGAAAGATTATTGGTGGCCGGGTATGAAGCGTGATGTGGTGGAGTATGTGAGTATATGCCTTACTTGCTTACAAGTGAAGGCCGAGCATCAAAAGCCGTATGGGAAGATCCAACCTTTGGATATGCCAGAGTGGAAGTGGGAGCACATCACCATGGATTTTATTACGAAGCCGTCGCGTACGGCGCGAGGGTACAACGTTATATGGGTGATAGTTGACCGTCTGACAAAGAGTGCTCACTTCCTACCGATTCGCAAGACATATTCATCCGAGAGGTTGGCGGATCTGTTCATTAAAGAAATTGTAACTCGTCATGGTGTGCCGGTGTCTATTGTGTCTGATCGCGACACCCGGTTTACATCTAAATTTTGGAGGAAATTCCACGATGCAATGGGGACGAGGTTACATATTAGCACGGCTTATCATCCTCAGATGGATGGTCGATCAGAAAGGACTATTCAGACGTTGGAAGATATGCTTCGGGCATGTGTCATCGATTTTGGAGGAAGTTGGGATGACCACTTACCGTTAGCTGAGTTCTCATACAACAACAGTTATCATGCCAGTATTGGTATGCCTCCTTATGAGATGCTATACGGTAGGAGATGTACAACTCCTGTTTGTTGGGGTGACATTGGTTAGAAGGAGTTGGGGAGCGTCGAGGTGATTGAGGCTACGACTGAGAAACTAGAAAGGATCAAAGCCTTTCTGAAGGCAGCCAAAGATAGACAGAAGTCATATGCCGATAAACGACGTAGACCGATTGAGTTCCAGGTGGGTGATAGAGTTGGGTTGAAAGTCTCACCTTGGAAGGGTATCATTCGATTCAAAAAGCGGGGCAAGTTGAACTCGAGATACATAGGGCCTTTCCGAATCATTGCTCCAGTAGGAGAGGTGGCCTATAGACTAGAATTACCAGAGGAGTTAAGTGGAATTCATCCGACATTCCATGTATCTCATCTGAGAAAGTGTTTAGCAGATGAAGACATGATTGTTCCATTGGAGGATATCGAGGTAGATAAACGGCTCAATTATGTGGAGCAACTAGTGGCGATCATCGATCGTAAAAAGAAGAGATTAAGGAATAAAGTGGTTCCACTTATGCGCGTACAATGGAAGCACAGAAAGGGATCTGAGTCTACGTGGGAGACTGAAGAAGAGATGAGACAGCATTACCCACAATTGTTCGAGGAATAACAGGTTTCGGGGATGAAACCTATATAAGGGGGGTGGACTTGTAACGCCCGGTTATTTTCCTTTAAAGCCAAAGAAAGAAGAAAAAGAAAGAAAAGAAATAAAGCCCAAGTCGAGGGACCAATCTTGCCAAAATGGGAAAATCTTTGGAGGAGTGGGGGTATAAAAGGAGGGCTTGGCTGCCTATTTCCCTTTCCATACCCACTTCCATTCGGCCAAGGAGAAGAGAGGAAGAGAGAAAGAGCAAAAGTTCGGGCTTTGAAGAATTTAAGGTGCAAAAGTCGAGGTTTAGCGAGTTTGTGTAATGCTTTACTCGAAGGGGTTGTTAATGTGAGTTCTAGGACCCCTTTTTTATATGTTTTCAACTGATTTGAGGCTGGAACACATCTGAAAATCGTTTTTAAAGTGTTGGGTGTTGAACCCGTATGTATGTGTATGTGTATGTTTCGGGTGGGGTTTGATTTCGGGCTTGGTTGTGCTTGAATGATGTTGTGGTATGTGTTTCTAAGGTTTAGGATGGTTGATTTGAGCTTAGAACAGGTTTGAGAGGGTTTGGAGGCCGAAAATTGCAGATTAGGTTCGAGGTAGACTGCATTCTGCATCAGCTAGGGCTCATGCAACTAGAGGTCCATGCGTCCGAATGGCATGCGACTGGAGGCCATACGGCTGAAAGGCATGCGACTGAGGTCCATGCGCATGGGTGCCATGTGACTGAGGTTCATACGCATGGAAGTCATACGACTGAAGTTCATGTGCCTGTAAGGCATGCGATTGAAGGTTATGCGACTTAAGGCCATACGGCCGAATGGTCATGCGACTGAAGGTCACACGAGTGAAAGTCATGCGATTGAAGGCTATGCGACTGAGGGTCCATACGCCTAGGTGTTCATGCGTATGGAAGCTCTCCATACGCATAGGTGTCCATTTGCATAGGTGTCCATTCGCCCATAGTGTCCATACACATAGGTGTCCATTCGCCTAAGTGTCCTCATGCGCCTGGAATGGCCATGCGACTGAATAGTGCCCATACGCCCAAATAGGGCTCATGAACCCGGAAGAACGTGGTTTATTATCTGATTCTCGGGAGACAAGGGTAAATGTAGACCTTGACTTCGGAGGTTCCCGGGGGTAATGTAAGTTGAGTTTTGAGGTCATAGTTGATGTGATGGGTTATGTATGATGTGACGTGTGATTGATGCCTATGCATGATTGATGTATCTATGATGATTTTATGCTTATGTATGATATGATTTTTATGTTCCTTATTACGTATGTATGATGTGACTTTACGTGGTGTGACATTGTTAATGAACGTAAAGTATTATCTTAATGAAGTGAAAGATTTAAGATAATGAAAGTGGAACATAATGAATGAACAAACAAAAAGCCTTGCAAGCAACTGGAAGGAGGTTCACAACTCATTGAGAGTTGTTAGCCCAACTGTGTGTGTCTACAGCGTGCGATTTTGGCCAACTCATAAGGGTTCATACACAGTAAGAGTTCGGTCTCGGTGACTGCTCCAATACGTGTGATTTCCTAATTACTGTGTGTTATACAGCGTGCGATCTTGGCGAACCCATAAGAGTTCACACACACAGGATGAGTCTGTCCTAGTGACCACTCCGTACGTGCGATATGGGATCCTTGTCGCTTAACCCTAGATGAAATTGCTCTATGCTCTAGAGGGGGGTTAAGTACATGACAACACCTAGATAGAAGTGAAAGATAATAAATGTACGAAAAGTGCGATAAGTACGAAATGTGCAAACGTGCGATATGTACGAACGATGATGAAGATAATAACTATTATCTATGTGTACGTATGATGTGATCACGTGCGATAATAAGGAAAACGTTTTAATGAATGAAAGGTAATGTAATGTTTTTTATAAAACTAGAACTTACTCAGTAATGCTGACTTTTATGTGTTTCCAGTTGGAAGGTAAAGTTGCTGAGGATGGCACGGGGCGGCTACTCGGCTCATTTTGGATGGCATCCATATTTACAATGCTTTTGTGATGTAATAGAACAAGTATTTTGAAATTGGACAACGATGTATTATTTTGCAAAAGCTTTTATAATGAACTGAAATGTCATTTTTCAATGTCTCTGTTGCTGTGTTTATTTAAGTTAAATGTAAATATGTGTTTTCTGTGCGATGATTGGCCAACTGTAAGTGTCCCGAAAACGGGGCCTTACAGATGATTATGATGATGATGAGGATGATGATGATGATGATGATGATGACGATGATGATGATGATGAGGATGATGATGATGATGACGACGATGATGATAATGATAATAATAACAAAATATATCAACATTTAATACAGGTCGAAAAAAATGTTCGATAAAACCGGCGACATCACTATATATAACAAATAAAAAAATTATGAGTAGTGAAGGTATCGATTTTCTCAATGTCACCACGATAAATTTTTTTCTCCAAGCTAATGCAAATTTACTTTGTTTTTTATAATTTTAAATTTAAACCTTTGAGGATTTTTTATATAACCATAACACTTTCTTTTTTTTTCAAATTGATACCTATTCATTTTATCTTTTATAAGATTTTATATATAAGCCTTCAAGTTATGTCGAATTTATATTTTATCACTTGAAGTTTTTTTTAAATTTTATACTTAAGTGTTCGAGTTATGTAAAGTTTACATTGAATCACCTGAACTCTTCTTAACTTTTATACTTAAGCCTTCGAGTTATGTTAAATTTCCGGTTAATAAATTTATAATAGAGCTCGTTAATTATAGTAAAGTCACCATTTACGAATTTGCTATTTTTCTTCTCTGATTTGGGCATTTAATTTTTATTGTATTTTTTCTATTACACTTTTTAATAGCGTTTCACACGTAATCTTTTTTCGGGTGGTTAGTACTAATGTATAATTATCAGAATTAAATCTTTTAACTTTTATAACCCCCACTACATAGCGTGGGTTACACCCACCAGTTATGTTTTATTCATGAATGGTTATGTTCTCTAAACTTACAAGGTCACTAACATTTTTGACACATTTTGGGTGTGTATTTTAGAAGTAAAATAATTAGCAAGTGACAAAAGGATAGGAGCCGCCTTAGTGAAAAATTGAAGATTTAGTTACTGTCCTATTCATTTCATGATTTTTAGGCAACTTTTATTAAAATATGTTAATTTGGTTTTAGACAATGTGGTATTGGATAATTTAATGATTATGTAATGCCACATAGGCAACTGACTTCAGGATTATAACTATGAGTATATTTAAATTATAATATTTCCGCTGCATTGTGTTGATATCTGACAGTCACGGCCAGTTCCGATTAACAAGGTGTGACATAATGCCATAGAGATTTATTTGTTCGAAAACTCTATTTCGTTCGAAATGAATTTTGCATTAATCTGAAAATTTTGGTGAAAAAATAAAACTTTCGCCTTCTTGAGAAACCTTTTCGTCTTATCCAGAAACTTCTTGTACCTACTATAAACTGGGATTTTAATCTTCAAATCTTGATCAAATTCTTACTCTAAACGTCATTCTCGATGTCACACCCCAACCCTAACGGTGGAAACGTTGAGATGTGAGGGTTTGTTCAAAGTCACATAACACTACCAATAAATGTAAATATAATTAAGCATAAGTTTTAAAGGAAAGTTACAACCAATAAGTCTCAAACAAACAAAACATAATATAAGTTCAACAATTTTAAAAATCTAAAGCATGTCTTTTATTTTCTAGGTCCAACCCTAGATGTGTCCATACTTCAAAATCAAACATCAACCTTGGGCATTTCCTGAAACATGTTAAAAATAAAGTCAACAATTGAATGTTGGTGAGTTTCCATGGGTTATACATACATACATACAAAAGTTTAAAAGTAGCAATATATGTCATCGGTTACGAATAATGAAAGGTTATAGATAACATAATGATACAATCAAACCTTGACAAAGATGGCCACAATAAGTTATAACGATTAACTAAGTGAACTTGGTTCCCATGATGAACAAGCATACGTAATCAGGAGCCGGCAATAATCTCGACATTAGCACCAAATAGGCTTGTCAAGCCCATAGATCTATGACGTCGCTAGGCTAGCAATAATTAATGATTGTTTACACAAAATGTCTATCATATAAGGCTCACAATATTGAAAATAACCATGACAAGATAAAAATGAATTGCTAGTGCATTTACAAGTATCAAGATGTTTACAAGTGTAAGTTTATAACGTTAATATGTTTCACCCCAAAAGGTGTGAAATAAGGTAAAAAGGGGCATGTAAACTCACATAATATATAAGTTGATTGTTAGAATAATAACAAGAAATTAAGTTTGCTCCAACGGTTCCTTTTATAGATACCTAAACGTGTAAGTTCCAAGATTAAGTTGAAGATGTGATTAACGACCGAATGTGAACTAGGGTTGCAATTGGAATTTGGGATTTTGATAAATAATTTAAATAGAATAAAGGAATCACTTATATTTTGATTTAATGAAAAATAAAGTAACTCGTTTAAGTAATTAATTTAAAGAACGATAATTAAATCATTTATAAGGATTGATTAAAAATTTAAAGTATTTAAGAAAATATATAAATTTTTGATAACACAATTAAACAAATAAATGAATAATAACATCTTTGTCCAATAGGAATTTATTAATTTAACTATTTTTAAATAACTTATTTAACTTAAAGTCCATTTTATGAGATCATAAAAAAAACTTTGTTACAATGTTTTATTAAGAAAATACATAGGTATTTAAGTTTGGAAATTTACAGAGAATATTTGGCAACTTTAAAAATAATTTTTAGTTAACAAAAATGATTTTTATAATAATTATATTTTATCTGTAATTTAATTAATTAAAAAAAGGTTTAAAAATATATATATGAGGGTGCCTCGGGACCTAAAGGATGGGGAAACATGCTTTTAACCGGTAGGCTGGGGCGCCTATGCCTGTTAAGAGCCGGTTCCTAAATGTTAAAAGCAGTAATTACATGAAATCCCCAATTCCTATGAACCCTAGATTCAAATCAAGTAAATTGGACATCAATTCGCTCAAGATAATGAAATCAACATTGGGGCTCTTAATCCCCAAGTGATTTCGAGTCTATAGACGTATCTAATTACCAGAATGATGTTTAAGTCGATGAAGACAAGGTGAAGAACAAGTCGCGACCAAGGTTGAGTGATTCGGGATGCAAGAAATGATAATAATTGAATTCGTTGTACAGGAAGCTTACAAGAGTCTCGATGATCGAAAGCCATCTGTCAATTTTAGTTTAAGAAGCCCAGAAGATGAAACTCGACTATTTGCAGGTTCGCGATGAAGATGATGATTGTTTGGGATGTTTAGCAGAGTTTCAGATGAAATTATGTTGTGTAGAAGTATAGGATTGATTAAACCATAGATTAGGTTTCAATTAATTCGATTATTATTGAGCTTTAATTGACAAATGGTTTGGAGATTAATGTTGATCGGTTATCGAACTCTGACGAAATCATAACTAACTTAAATTGAAATTAACACGCGGTAAGGAGTTCGAAACGGTCTCACGAATCGATTGGCATCAATTAAACTTAAATTTAGAGGGTTACAAGGGGGGTTTGGGGGTCGTGGGCGTCGGCCGGAAGGTGGCCGGAGGGATGGCCTGAAAAACGGGGAAAAAAGGAAAGGGGGTTTAGGTTTTTAAAATATTACACTTTAGTCCCTATAGTTTTAATTTTATTATTTTATGCTAAAAGTTTTCATTTGAAGTTTCCAAATTGACATAAAAGCCCACTGGATTAGTTAAACTCTAAGTTTTAAATATTTTTCTTTATTTTAAATTTAATAACTTTTATAAATTATTATTTTTTATTATTTTTTATTATTTTTTTATTATTATCATTTATGTTAAAATTCATAACTAACAATCAAAGGTTGCAATTATTGGTATTATTATCATTATTACTATTATTATTATTATTATTATTATTATTATTATTATTATTATTATTATTACAATAAATTTAATTATTAACCTTTAAATTAATATAAAACAAAAGATACAAGTTTAAATGCACCCACATAGTTTTATAAATGACAAAAAGACCCTTACAAGAACGTAACGACGTTAACATCTAGATAACGAAAATATGAAATGTATCAGTCTCCCCAACTTTTAAGAATTACGTCCCGAAATTAGGAATAAAATTATACAAACAAACACGGGTATTTCTTCTTCGTATGATCCTCGCGTTCCCAGGTAAATTCGGGTCCGCGCTTATTCTTCCAACGAACCTTGACGATTGGGGTGGTAGTGGTTCTAGTCTTCTTCAAGGTGCGATCCATGATTTCAACGGGCTTCTCAACAAAATTAAGGACTCGTTGATCTGGATGTCATCCAAAGGGACATGCAGACTTTCGTCAGCCAAACATTTCCTCAAATTTGAGACATGAAAAACGGAATGAACCCCGCTAAGATCGGAAGGTAGTTCCAGTTTATAAGCCACTTTCCTAACTCTTTTCAGAATCTTGAAAGGTCCTACAAATCGTGAAGCTAATTTACCCTTCTTTCCAAAGCGAACGACTCCCTTCCATAGTGAGACTTTAAGTAGAACCATATCCCAACTTGAAATTCCAATGACTCTTTTATCGGCTTCTAGCCACTTCAAAACCTTTACAAATCGTGGAAACTATATTGGTCGTTTCTTGTATGAGTTCAGGACCAGTGATGAAATTTTCATCAATATTCATCCAACAAATCGGGGAACGACATTTCCGACCATAAAGTGCTTCGAAAGGTGCCATCTTGATACTCGAGTGGTAACTATTATTATAAGAGAATTCCGCGAGAGGTAAATGCGTATCCCAGTCACCAACAAAGTCAAGGACACAAAGGCGTAGCAAATCCTCCAAGGTCTGAATGGTTCGTTCAGTTTGATTGTCTGTTTGAGGATGGTAAGTCGTGCTTAAATCCAGTTGAGTACCCAAGAGTTCTTGCATAGACGACCAAAAGTGCGAAGTGAAACGAGCGTCTCGATCGAATATGATGTGCAAAGGTACGCCGTGACGACTCACAATCTCATCAATGTATATACGAGCTAACCTTGATATTTTGTAAGTGTCACGTATGGGTATGAAATGTGCCGATTTGGTCATACGATCGACAATCACCCATATACTATCATGACCACGAGAGGTGCGAGGTAGCTTGGTTATGAAATCCATGGATATATGTTCCCACTTCCACATAGGAATTTCGGGTTGTTCAAGCAATCCATTAGGACGTTGATGTTCCGCTTTAACCTTTGTACACGCAAGACTTTTGGCTATGTAAGTCGCGGTGTCTTTCTTCATTCCAGGCCACCAATATTGCCCACGCAAATCCATATACATCTTATCGGAACCAGGGTGAATAGAGTAATGAGTTTGATGAGCTTCGTTCATGATGAAAGTACGAAGATTATCATGATTTTGAACCCAAATCCGATTTAAGAAGTACAACAATCCATTGGGTTTCGTTTCCAGTTGAGCTCGAAGGTTATACCCCAATTCTTCACTCATCTTCCTTTCCGCTTGAATCGTTTGTTGAGCCTCCAAGATACAAGTCTTTATGTCATTCTCAATCCTCAAAATTTGTAGCAGCACCGTAGTCTCATTAATATCCAAACGAATCTCCGTGTCGAACTCTCCCAAGGTATCAAACCATGTCGCCGATCGCGAATTTCTTGAATCGAGACCATCGTGTTATGAACCTTACGACTTAGTGCATCGGCTACGACATTCGCCTTTCCAGGATGGTAAAAAATATCAAAGTCATAATCACTAATCAACTCGACCCAACGACGTTGTCTCATGTTGAGATCCTTTTGATTGAAAACGTGTTGAAGGCTTTTCTGATCAGTGTAGACTATACATTGTGCTCCATAAAGGTAATGCCTCCAAATTTTTAAGGCAAAACCCACAGCACCAATTTTAAGATCATGGGTCGTATAATTCACCTCATGGACCTTCAGTTGTCTCGATGCATATGCTATGACCTTTCCTCGTTGCATAAGAATGCAGCCAAGGCCTTGCCTAGATGCATCACAATATACGGTGAAATCATCATTTCCATCGGAAAGGGTTAAGATAGGGGCATTACACAGCTTGTGTTTTAACGCCTCAAAAGCTTCTTCTTGCTCAAACCCCAATGGTTTATTCTTTTGAGTTAGGGAAGTAAGCGGTTTCGCAATTCTCGAGAAATTGGCAATGAAACTCCGGTAGTAACCCGCTAGACCAAGAAAAGAACGAACTTCGGTTGGGTTTTTGGGAACACACCAATTTTTCACATCTTCCACCTTTGCAGGGTCAACGTGAATTCCTTGGTTATTCACCACATGTCCTAAAACTTGGACCTCCTCAAGCTAGAATTCGAACTTTGAAAACTTTGCGTACAGTTGTTCTTTCTTTAACAGCTCGAGAACTTGTCGCAAGTGAAGTTCATGATCGGTTTTAGACTTTGAATAGATAAGTATATCGTCTATGAACACAATCATAAACTTGTGCAGATACGGCTTGCATACTCGATTCATGAGATCCATAAAGACAGCAGAAGCATTTGTCAACCCAAAGGGCATAACCATAAACTCATAGTGTCCATACTGAGTACGGAACGCAGTTTTTTGGAATATCGTCATTGTGAACTCGCAGTTGATGATAGCCAGATCGTAAGTTGATTTTTGAGAATACAACAGCTCCTTGAAGTTGATCAAAAAGGTCATCAACATGAAGAAGAGGGTATCGGTTCTTGATAGTGAGTTTGTTGAGTTCACGGTAACCGATGCATATACGGAACGATCCATCTTTCTTCTTCACGAACAGTACAGGTGCACCCCATGGCGAAGAGCTAGGACGAATAAAGTCCTTATCAGACAGTTCTTGAAGTTGACTGGCTAACTCTTGCATTTCTGACGGTGCAACTCGATATCGATCTTAAACTCGAGTTCACGCACGGGAGGTAGACCACTAAGGTCATCGAGGTACACTTCCGGAAAGTCTCGTACAATCGGAACTTCCTTAAGGTCTTTCCCTTTGACTTTCGTGTTGACCACATAGGCCAAGAAAGCCATGTAATTCTTACTTAGACATTTTCGGGCTTGAGTACACGACATAAGCTTGAGTCCTTTGGAGGATTTTTCACCGAACACTTTCAATGTATCCCCTGAAGGTAAACGAATTCGAATGCACTTCTCGAAACAAATGATTTCCGCATGATGTTTGGCTAACCAATCCATGTCGATGATGACGTCAAAACTTCCAAGTTTCATGGGAATAAGATCGATAGAAAAATCATGCTCGTTTAGGCTCAAGATACAATCACGAATAATGACGTCTACGGTGATGGGTTCTCCATCGGCGACTTCAACGATGAGAGGTATTTCTAATTTCGTATGCGACTTAGCAAGTATCAATTCGAATCTGAAGAGACAAAACTCTTATTGGCTCTAGAATCAAACAAGATGTAAGCATAGGAATTATTAACAAGAAACATACCTGTTCAGTTTTAAAGACGTTTAACGATACGGGTAAAGCAATAGAAAACTTAGATTACAAAGGTTAAGGTTGGATTCGACATACCGTTCACCACGTCGTTATTTGCTTGTGCTTGATTCACGTTAATGTTGGAAGCACGACCTAGAGCTTGTGGAACATTTCCCGCAAGACGAGGGCATTGTAGGCGAAAATGGCCGGTTTCCCCATAGTTGTAGCAAGCACGGTTAGCAACTAATGCGGCGTTGTTTGGTGCACGATGACAAGTAGCAACCAGGTGCCCATATTTCCCACACAGTGAGCAGATACAACATGGATTATTTCCCGCATGATGATACTTTCAAATGTTACATAACGGCTGAGGGCCAGCGTAGGCTCTAGCAGTAGGAGCGTGTGTAACAGGAGCAGGTTGCCTTTGGGGTACTTTAGGTGTTGCCACAGCAAAGTTTCGGGCTGGTGTGAACTTACGCTTCTTGTTGTTGTAGGACGGTTCATTCTTGACCTCCTTGGTTGCTTCAGGAACCACCTTCTCAGCCTTTTTAGTACCTTTAAAAGACAAGGTACCCGCTCTAATGTGGTTTTCAGTGAGTTGAGTAGTGATGGTAATTGCTTCCTCCAGAGTTGTGGGTCTACTTCCCACCACATCATCTTGAATTTGGGGTGGTACCCCCTTGATGAACTTCTTGATATTACGGGGAACGGTATCGACCATATAAGGCAAAAGGATGCTCAACTCATGATGCCTAGTTGAGTAGGCCAAATGATCCCCACCATCATACTTAAGGTTCCAGAATTCCTCCTCAAGCTTTTGAAGCTCACTTCTTGGACAAAACTTTTGGATCGTGATGTTCTTGAATTCATCCCATGACAGTTCTAACACAACATCAGCACCTTGGTTTCTCTTTTCGCTGTTCCACCACGTAAGTGCCCTTTGTTGAAGCACACTAGTGGCATAACGGACTTTGAGTACCTCGAGACACTCAATATTGATTAAGGTGTTCTCCATACTCTCAAACCACTCGAGAAGTCCAGTGGCTCCTTCTTTTCCACTAAAGCTGGTGGGTTTGCAGGAATTGAAATGCTTAAACGTGCAAGTTTGATTGTTGCTTCCTTGATTTCCATTATTCTCCCATTTCCCATTGTTGCCATTGGAGTTATTACTATCATTTAACATTACAAAGCCATTTAGTTCAGCGACCATAATCGGGAGGACGGCAGCCATTTATCGGGCGATCATAGCGGTTATTTTGTGGTCGGAGCTACCATGCTTTCCATGATGACAAGACATTCTAGATATAGAATAAGTTAGAAATGGAAATTTTGAGGTAAAGATAGTAAATCAAGCAAGAATTATTCAGGACTTATAAAACACACAAAGAATGATTCCATTTGGTAACACATAACCAATAGGAAACATTGACACGTCAAGGTGACTTAACTCCAATTTGCCTTAGGAACTTGTGTATATTAACCATAGTTTATCACTCATTCTGAAAATCCCCAGGTAAGCATAACTAGTCCCATGGTTGATTGGGATTTATACGAAATGCTTACCTTAGCCCAAGGGCTTTTTACCAGGAAATCCATAATACAGGTGTGTATGACTCATACAATGTTTCTTTAGGCTAATGGAATGAAAACCTTGATGAGATTTTTCATAGATTAGACATAAAGTCTGAGATTTGAGTCTTTCGATATAATTCGTACGATCCCACGTGTCATCGAAAATAAGTTTAAGAAAATTCATCGCCGTCAGGATAAGGGCCCTTTTTAAAAAGAATAAACCTAAACCCGTTGGACAAATTATATAAATTAAACACATTATCTAACTATTTCAATCATTTTGGTGACATAAACAATAAATGCATTGTTATGCGAATTTTATTATTAAAAATTCTATTTATTATACCATTTAATCAATTTATAAATTTATGAAGTTTTATTTATCATTTATGAAGTTCATATTATTATATAGAAATACATAATTATATTGTACACTTTAACCATCTAAATAATTAACCAACAAATATATTATTTATATTCTTTATAACGTTTTTTTATAAATAATTTGTATAAACATTTAAACTTTGGATTTTATGAAGTATAGGGTTCAAACCGTAATTACTAAAACTTTATTTTAAAAGGTTTTGTCATAAAATGATAACTACTATAAAACATAGGGACCAAAGTGTAATTTGTTTAAATTCACCCAAACCACCTCCCTTTTTCCCATTTTTTTTCCGGCCACCTCCGGTGAGCACGAAAACTCCAAATTAATAGACTGTAGTCTTAATTAAACCGTCCCATTCGTCCCTTAAATCAGTTTCGAACTCAAGCCAGGTTTTAATTCGATCATCAAGGTTGTACGATGAGTTCGAACCCAAAACCGATTACACATTCAAAGCTTAGATTGTTTCAACTCGAATAACGACTAAATAATTAAATCACCTGATTAGTAACGTAACATAGGTCATTGCGAGTTCAAACGTATGTCCAATTGTAAGCAAAACAACAAATTAACCTCAAATCAGACCCGAAACTCCCGAATCAAATCTCATAACTCGATGGATTTGAAACTGAGAAATTGGACCTATATAATGGATGAAAACCATCCTTTTGATTCCCTTAAACTTTCAGTGCCCTCAATTTCTCTAAAACACGCATGTAACATCCGGCATTTTCAAGTTATAAACCCGAACCCGAACTAAAATCGAACTATCTTACGATATGAATTTCTTTATTTAACTTATTTTATTTATATTAATGAATTATATAGATTAGACGTGTAGTTTAAATTGATTTATTCAATTTATCATTTAAACAACTTATAATAACTTGTTGATTTATAAATAATTCTTTTTCATAAAATTATAAACTTTATTAATCATGCTACAACAAATAACTAAATGGAAAAGACTTATTAAAACTTATTAAGTTATAAAATGAATTTTATTATACTTATAAAGTTTTATAAGTAATTATGAATTTTAAGTATTGAAAATAAGTAATCAAATTATAAAGTTACAAGTTTTATAAAAGTTATAAAGATTAACAAATAAATAATTTGATTGATTATTCAAATTGGTTTTATAAAGTCTATAAATATTTTATATAAAAGTTGTTAAAATTATAGTCTTCAAGAATTTAAATTTTAAATTATAATTATTCTTTTATTTATTTAAATTATTTAATTTTATATTTATTTCAAATTCCAATCATAACCCCCCCTTTTAAAAGACTTATAAATCACCATTAACACCATTCATAACCTCCTCCTAACCTCAAGTATAAAAGCAAGGCTTAGGCCTCACTTTTCATTTGCTCATTCTCTAAAAACCTCACTCTCATATCTTTCTTTCATCCATTGGTTATGATGAATTTGAAGAATTTTATTTTACAAGAAATTTCAAGAATTCTTAATACTAAGGTAATCCTTTATGGTTTTTATATTATACATTTTAATCATCCTAACATTCAATTGTTCTCATGACTTTATGTTCTTACTATTATTCTTTCTTCTACCAAACCTCTTTTTATTTTAATAATTATCATTTGATCATTAACATTTTAATAATCACTAATCTTATAATAATCACTAACATTCCTAAATTAAGCTAACAACACACTAACATAAACAAAGAATCCCGTTTGCATATGGACGGCTATGCCGCCGCATTCGGTTATTCTGCAAGATTATTGTTCTAAATGATGGCTATGCCAAAGTATTAGAATATTTTTATAACTCAAATGAAGACTAATATACCATATATTAACATAATAAATTGTTCTAACCCGTTTCATGTATTAACAATTTTAAAAGTGCACATAAGTGCCTTACTACAATTCTGGCAGAATATAGTCTTACTTCAACCGACCATAACTTGATCATAAAAAACTAAATTTGGGTAAACTCAGACTCCAATGTTAAGTTCATTGAATTACCTTTTCAACGACAGTTTATGCGTCTTCAAACTCAATCGGACGACTCAACAATATCCTTCACAAAATAAGTGCGCATTTCAGCACCTTCTGTCTTGTGATGCTTGTTTGACCTATTTAAAGATCTTTTCATAAAAATGTTTCTGAATGAAAGTTGTCCGGGAGACTTTGAACTAGTCATGTATAAATTTTTATAATTTTATGAAACCGTTTGCTATTTTTAAAACTTGTTCAAACACATACCAAACATTCTGTCCAGAATCTAAAATTGATGCAATAATCCTTTTTCAATCTACCTTTCGCTTTTTAGCATTCTCTAAACGTTCTAACTTCTTGTAATAAATTTCAACATCAAGTTATTGTTTTTCTATCATTTAGGAGATCACCTTTGACTCTTGACATCCATGCTTTCTTATGTACTCTACAATCATCACTATACTTGTGAGTTTTCTATGTGAGTATTTCCATACCCCTTTTGCTTATTTTCACACTTTGGGGTGAAACATGTTAACTTATTATCATTGCACTTGTAAACTTATTTGAGACTTGTAAACCTATGCAATTCATCTTGTAAAGTTGTGGTTAGTTGAACTTTTGTGGTTACCATGTTATGGCGTTATATGTACAATCATTAACTATTGCTAGCCCAGCGAAGTCATAGATCTATGGGTAAGACAAGCCTACTTTGGTTGATCCAAGTACACTTAGCTGATCGTATATACTTTTAAACGTTTGAGACTTGTAAAACTTTGTCGAGGTTTGATTGTTGCATTGTTCATAACATCCCTAATCACTTTATTCACTAACTTATGACTTGAATTGCCTTCTTTTATATACTTATGTATTGAAAACTGTGGAATGCTCACCAATATTTTTATGTTGACCTTTTATTTTTAACATGTTTCAGGTATACCCCAAGTTTGTGTTCTACTCTTTGAAGCTTATTACATCTAGGAGTGGACCTAGAAATAAAATGGATGTTCATGTTATTTGTAGCATTTGTACATGATGTATTCTTTGTTGAAACTTTTACTTGTAATATTATTAATGAAACTTATGAATAATATATTTGGAATTAATAAATAGCGTTATGTGGCTGTGAACAATCGTAACCCTCACATCTCGACGTTTCCGCCGTCAAGGTTGGGGTGTGACAGATTGGTATCAGAGCCCATAACTATAGGGATTTAGGTTATTAGAAATGGTGACCTAGACTATAGTTGCATGAACCTCATAGAAAGATCCTTATACCTTTGTGCTTACATGTTGTTTGCATGCTACACAATGCTATTTTTGTGCAACTTGATGCCTTAGCATAGGATTGCCTTACGTATGCTTAAACTTAGTTACTTGTCTCCCTAAACTTGACTTTAACCCTTTGATTCTCCCCGACAAATTAACTTCCTAAACCTATTCCTAACGACATGTGGAATCTACACTTATCATCGTGGGTTCAATTCCTTAGACTCTATGTCTAATTTATGAAAATCTCATCAAGGTTTTGATTCTATGAACCAAAGAAATTTGTGTGACACATAGACACCTGTATTCTGGATTTCCTGGCAAAAGGCCTTCGGGCTAAGGCAAGCATATCGTATAAATCTCATTGCGAGACTAGTTATGCTTACCTGGGGATTTCTGGGATGAGTGATAAACTATGGTCAATATACACAAGTCTCTAAGGCAAATGGGTCAATTTACCTTGACGTGTCAACGATTCCAAATGGTAACGCGTTACCAAATGGAACCATCCTCTTGTATCTTAAAAATCCTTGATTTTCTTGAACTGGTTTATCACCAAAGTTTCAATATCTTCTCATTTTTAACATATATAATGTTCCTGTTAATATTGAACCCATTCTACATTTCAACTCCTACGTTTAAACATCGTTACACATTGGGCGTTTTATGTAACTATTTCTATACCTTGATCAACATGTACATGACTCTTAATATATCCAAAGATATTGGGAATCTAAACCGAATGGCCTTCAAAAATTTAAACCGTTACTTATGGTTCTCAAGTCTTCTTAAGGATGTGTCCCATAACTAAGAACATGAAATGCTTTGGTGGAATTCCTGCATCTCGGGATACTTTGTCTGGGCAAAGTGTAAATGGTGATTTGACTCGATCATTGAATCCATTTACTTGACTCGAAACCCTTGAGATGAGTGATCGCTTATAAGTACGCATGTCTTTAATAAGGTTATAGCTGATCTCATATCTTGAGAAGTCCACGTATTCCCTTCGATTGTGAATCGAATGTTCACATCTCATTATGATGTCGAATCATTCTTGTCCTTGATTTTGCCTTCCTGATTTAAATTATTCAAGATTTGAACACCATCATAACAAATTCTGCTATCTCGAACTTTGATCTTAAGCTTGTAAGCATGATTTTTTTTCCTTTTGTTACATTGATGTAACTTGAAATTTTCCGAATTTCTAATTGATATTATTTTCCTTTCGTCGTTAAGTCAAACTCCGTACCGTCTGCACCGTGAGAGATGCAAGTGTTTGCAAGCCAACCTATGACTAAGAACACTCGTATCTCCTAAATGATTCTAACTCATCAAAACAGGGGTGATTCCCTTACTTTGATGATTCTCTATTCGTTTCGATAAATGGTTTCCAATTGTGATTTATAAAATTTCATCCTCTGGATCGGGGTGATTTCCTTATCCCGAGGATTGACTTCAATTATTTTCGTTGGAATGGCATTTCGCAAATGACATGATCTCACCAAAATAGGATTGAAACCCGTACTTTGGTGACAAATGTCAATCTTCTATTGTTTTCTTGCTATTATGAAATTCAATCATCAAGATAGGCGTAAATTCCATACCTTGATAATAATATCATCTTTAAGAATTGTATTTGTTCAAATGAGACGTCTTCATCAAAGTAGGAGTGAATTCTGGATTTTGATGAAGAAGTTCATCTTGTTATATTTTGTTTTTGTAAAACTTCACCGTTAAGATAGGAGTGATTTCCCTTACCTTAACGATGAGTTACCTCGTCTTATTTTTGTGGATCCTCAACAAGGAGTTGGGATCGAACTTTTTGATTGGTAAGTTAGTTGTCATACCTTGGGAATACACCATCAAGTTAGGAGTGAAAACCACACCTTGATGACTATTCTCATTTTTTTTTGATCTCCAACTTACCAAGGTTTTAATCAAGTGACAAGAAACATGTAGTAACTTGAAGGGTGAACCAATGTAGTGTTTGGACCTATCAAGCCAAAGCATGATTTCTGAACTTGAAAGGAGACCCGAACACTCTAGGTTGATTTTGATTCCGAGCTTGGAGCATTTGAATTCTTAAATCGATTTCTTTCCCTTTATCTTCATGTTTTGACTCGATCTAGCTACATCGAACCATTTATTTCTTACTTATCAACTTTCACTTTGAGTTATCATCAACATATGATTGTGTGATGGTAGCCTTCTTAAACAATCTTTCTACTAAATAAGGGCATTATCAACTTGTGTTCATGTCTTTCTAGACACATAAATGTTCTCAGCTGTGCTTATGGGTATGATGAACCGCGTGTGCAAGCCGTACTTAGAAAACTATTTGTCGTTGCCTTTGTCGTTGATATTCTGAATTGTTTAAATTCCAATCCGATCATGAACGACGTTTTTGTTTAACTTTTTACCCATAATTAAAAATACAATTCCCATTATTTTGGATAACTTTGAACTCATAATTTTGAAAATCTCTAAATCTCTATCTTGACTGCGACTCACAAGACTTGTTATTCATTCTGATGGGGACAAAGATGATCATGAATTTCCGCGATTGGTATTCATGGTTTGGCATAAAGGAAATGATGACGTAGCTGGGTATATGTTCAAATTGCCTTGTACTTCTTGATGTCCTTTGGTGCATTATTGACCTATTGGCTTGTTTCTTCATTGATTTTGGCCTCCTAAATCTTAAACACATTATCCCAAATCTCTTAACGACCCTTAATAATCTTTTCCGAATGACTTCCCCTCAAATCCACACTTATCCTGAAAATCTATTACAATGATGTCCTCATTCTGAATTGAATCTCTAACCTTAACGAATACAATCCTTATATCAGCGTTACACTAGTTAAGCTTGAAACCTTAATGGCATAAGTAGACAAGAATCAATCATCTAAGATCTATGTTAAAGTTATTACTTGAGAAGCTTTTATATTCCATCCAAAAACATCCTAAACTTATCTCTAAGTCTCGTGTCACACCAATACTGCGTGTCAAAACCTTCCCGAATGTCTTGAACCATTTAAGGTACAAACATTTATTAATTAAAAATTTTAGATTAACAATCTTGTAACCTTTGTCAAGGAGCACATGAAATCATAAATAATGAACTTAACAAACTTAAGCATACCATCCCATCATAATTAAACTCATTTGAAATTTAAACGTTCCAAGTGTCACTTGCGAATGTGTCATGAAATCCAAGTCTCCTCACATCCTTGAAATTAGTCTTCTTGTGATTAAATTTCGGGACGAAATTTCTTAAAGTAGGGGAGACTGTAACATCCAGCATTTTCAAGTTATAAACCCGAACCCGAACTAAAATCGAACTATCTTACGATATGAATTTCTTTATTTAACTTATTTTATTTATATTAATGAATTATATAGATTAGACGTGTAGTTTAAATTGATTTATTCAATTTATCATTTAAACAACTTATAATAACTTGTTGATTTATAAATAATTCTTTTTCATAAAATTATAAACTTTATTAATCATGCTACAACAAATAACTAAATGGAAAAGACTTATTAAAACTTATAAAGTTATAAAATGAATTTTATTATACTTATAAAGTTTTATAAGTAATTATGAATTTTAAATATTGAAAATAAGTAATCAAATTATAAAGTTACAAGTTTTATAAAAGTTATAAAGATTAACAAATAAATAATTTGATTGATTATTCAAATTGGTTTTATAAAGTCTATAAATATTTTATAAAAAAGTTGTTAAAATTATAGTCTTCAAGAATTTAAATTTTAAATTATAATTATTCTTTTATTTATTTAAATTATTTAATTTTATATTTATTTCAAATTCCAATCATAACCCCCCTTTTAAAAGACTTATAAATCACCATTAACACCATTCATAACCTCCTCCTAACCTCAAGTATAAAAGCAAGGCTTAGGCCTCACTTTTCATTTGCTCATTCTCTAAAAACCTCACTCTCATATCTTTCTTTCATCCATTGGTTATGATGAATTTGAAGAATTTTATTTTACAAGAAATTTCAAGAATTCTTAATACTAAGGTAATCCTTTATGGTTTTTATATTATACATTTTAATCATCCTAACATTCAATTGTTCTCATGACTTTATGTTCTTACTATTATTCTTTCTTCTACCAAACCTCTTTTTATTTTAATAATTATCATTTGATCATTAACATTTTAATAATCACTAATCTTATAATAATCACTAACATTCCTAAATTAAGCTAACAACACACTAACATAAACAAAGAATCCCGTTTGCATATGGACGGCTATGCCGCCGCATTCGGTTATTCTGCAAGATTATTGTTCTAAATGATGGCTATGCCAAAGTCTTAGAATATTTTTATAACTCAAATGAAGACTAATATACCATATATTAACATAATAAATTGTTCTAACCCGTTTCATGTATTAACAATTTTAAAAGTGCACATAAGTGCCTTACTACAATTCTGGCAGAATATAGTCTTACTTCAACCGACCATAACTTGATCATAAAAAACTAAATTTGGGTAAACTCAGACTCCAATGTTAAGTTCATTGAATTACCTTTTCAACGACAGTTTATACGTCTTCAAACTCAATCGGACGACTCAACAATATCCTTCACAAAATAAGTGCGCATTTCAGCACCTTCTGTCTTGTGATGCTTGTTTGACCTATTTAAAGATCTTTTCATAAAAATGTTTCTGAATGAAAGTTGTCCGGGAGACTTTGAACTAGTCAAGTATAAATTTTTATAATTTTATGAAACCTTTTGCTATTTTTAAAACTTGTTCAAACACATACCAAACATTCTGTCCAGAATCTAAAATTGATGCAATAATCCTTTTTCAATCTACCTTTCGCTTTTTAGCATTCTCTAAACGTTCTAACTTCTTGTAATGAATTCAACATCAAGTTATTGTTTTTCTATCATTTAGGAGATCACCTTTGACTCTTGACATCCAAGCTTTCTTATGTACTCTACAATCATCACTATACTTGTGAGTTTTCTATGTGAGTATTTCCATACCCCTTTTGCTTATTTTCACACTTTGGGGTGAAACATGTTAACTTATTATCATTGCACTTGTAAACTTATTTGAGACTTGTAAACCTATGCAATTCATCTTGTAAAGTTGTGGTTAGTTGAACTTTTGTGGTTACCATGTTATGGCGTTATATGTACAATCATTAACTATTGCTAGCCCAGCGAAGTCATAGATCTATGGGTAAGACAAGCCTGCTTTGGTTGATCCAAGTACACTTAGCTGATCGTATATACTTTTAAACGTTTGAGACTTGTAAAACTTTGTCGAGGTTTGATTGTTGCATTGTTCATAACATCCCTAATCACTTTATTCACTAACTTATGACTTGAATTGCCATCTTTTATATACTTATGTATTGAAAACTGTGGAATGCTCACCAACATTTTTATGTTGACCTTTTATTTTTAACATGTTTCAGGTATACCCCAAGTTTGTGTTCTACTCTTTGAAGCTTATTACATCTAGGAGTGGACCTAGAAATAAAATGGATGTTCATGTTATTTGTAGCATTTGTACATGATGTATTCTTTGTTGAAACTTTTACTTGTAATGTTATTAATGAAACTTATGAATAATATATTTGGAATTAATAAATAGCGTTATGTGGCTGTGAACAATCGTAACCCTCACATCTCGACGTTTCCGCCGTCAAGGTTGGGGTGTGACAGATTGGTATCAGAGCCCATAACTATAGGGATTTAGGTTATTAGAAATGGTGACCTAGACTATAGTTGCATGAACCTCATAGAAAGATCCTTATACCTTTGTGCTTACATGTTGTTTGCATGCTACAATGCTATTTTTGTGCAACTTGATGCCTTAGCATAGGATTGCCTTACGTATGCTTAAACTTAGTTACTTGTCTCCCTAAACTTAACTTTAACCCTTTGATTCTCCCCGACAAATGAACTTCCTAAACCTATTCCTAACGACATGTGGAATCTACACTTATCATCGTGGGTTCAATTCCTTAGACTCTATGTCTAATTTATGAAAATCTCATCAAGGTTTTGATTCTATGAACCAAAGAAATTTGTGTGACACATAGACACCTGTATTCTGGATTTCCTGGCAAAAGGCCTTCGGGCTAAGGCAAGCATATCGTATAAATCTCATTGCGAGACTAGTTATGCTTACCTGGGGATTTCTGGGATGAGTGATAAACTATGGTCAATATACACAAGTCTCTAAGGCAAATGGGTCAATTTACCTTGACGTGTCAACGATTCCAAATGGTAATGCGTTACCAAATGGAACCATCCTCTTGTATCTTAAAAATCCTTGATTTTCTTGAACTGGTTTATCACCAAAGTTTCAATATCTTCTCATTTTTAACATATATAATGTTCCTGTTAATATTGAACCCATTCTACATTTCAACTCCTACGTTTAAACATCGTTACACATTGGGCGTTTCATGTAACTATTTCTATACCTTGACCAACGTGTACATGACTCTTAATATATCCAAAGATATTGGGAATCTAAACCGAATGGCCTTCAAAAATTTAAACCGTTACTTATGGTTCTCAAGTCTTCTTAAGGATGTGTCCCATAACTAAGAACATGAAATGCTTTGGTGGAATTCCTACATCTCGGGATACTTTGTCTGGGCAAAGTGTAAATGGTGATTTGACTCGATCATTGAATCCATTTACTTGACTCGAAACCCTTGAGATGAGTGATCGCTTATAAGTACGCATGTCTTTAATAAGGTTATGCTGATCTCATATCTTGAGAAGTCCATGTATTCCCTTCGATTGTGAATCGAATGTTCACATCTCATTATGATGTCGAATCATTCTTGTCCTTGATTTTGCCTTCCTGATTTAAATTATTCAAGATTTGAACACCATCATAACAAATTCTGCTATCTCGAACTTTGATCTTAAGCTTGTAAGCATGATTTTTTTTCCTTTTGTTACATTGATGTAACTTGAAATTTTCCGAATTTCTAATTGATATTATTTTCCTTTCGTCGTTAAGTCAAACTCCGTACCGTCTGCACCGTGAGAGATGCAAGTGTTTGCAAGCCAACCTATGACTAAGAACACTCGTATCTCCTAAATGATTCTAACTCATCAAAACAGGGGTGATTCCCTTACTTTGATGATTCTCTATTCGTTTCGATAAATGGTTTCCAATTGTGATTTATAAAATTTCATCCTCTGGATCGGGGTGATTTCCTTATCCCGAGGATTGACTTCAATTATTTTCGTTGGAATGGCATTTCGCAAATGACATGATCTCACCAAAATAGGATTGAAACCCGTACTTTGGTGACAAATGTCAATCTTCGATTGTTTTCTTGCTATTATGAAATTCAATCATCAAGATAGGCGTAAATTCCATACCTTGATGATAATATCATCTTTAAGAATTGTATTTGTTCAAATGAGACGTCTTCATCAAAGTAGGAGTGAATTCTGGATTTTGATGAAGAAGTTCATCTTGTTATATTTTGTTTTTGTAAAACTTCACCGTTAAGATAGGAGTGATTTCCCTTACCTTAACGGTGAGTTACCTCGTCTTATTTTTGTGGATCCTCAACAAGGAGTTGGGATCGAACTTTTTGATTGGTAAGTTAGTGTCATACCTTGGGAATACACCATCAAGTTAGGAGTGAAAACCACACCTTGATGACTATTCTCATTTTTTTTTTGATCTCCAACTTACCAAGGTTTTAATCAAGTGACAAGAAACATGTAGTAACTTGAAGGGTGAACCAATGTAGTGTTTGGACCTATCAAGCCAAAGCATGATTTCTGAACTTGAAAGGAGACCCGAACACTCTAGGTTGATTTTGATTCCGAGCTTGGAGCATTTGAATTCTTAAATCGATTTCTTTCCCTTTATCTTCATGTTTTGACTCGATCTAGCTACATCGAACCATTTATTTCTTACTTATCAACTTTCACTTTGAGTTATCATCAACATATGATTGTGTGATGGTAGCCTTCTTAAACAATCTTTCTACTAAATAAGGGCATTATCAACTTGTGTTCATGTCTTTCTAGACACATAAATGTTCTCAGCTGTGCTTATGGGTATGATGAACCGCGTGTGCAAGCCGTACTTAGAAAACTATTTGTCGTTGCCTTTGTCGTTGATATTCTGAATTGTTTAAATTCCAATCCGATCATGAACGACGTTTTTGTTTAACTTTTTACCCATAATTAAAAATACAATTCCCATTATTTTGGATAACTTTGAACTCATAATTTTGAAAATCTCTAAATCTCTATCTTGACTGCGACTCACAAGACTTGTTATTCATTCTGATGGGGACAAAGATGATCATGAATTTCCGCGATTGGTATTCATGGTTTGGCATAAAGGAAATGATGACGTAGCTGGGTATATGTTCAAATTGCCTTGTACTTCTTGATGTCCTTTGGTGCATTATTGACCTATTGGCTTGTTTCTTCATTGATTTTGGCCTCCTAAATCTTAAACACATTATCCCAAATCTCTTAACGACCCTTAATAATCTTTTCCGAATGACTTCCCCTCAAATCCACACTTATCCTGAAAATCTATTACAATGATGTCCTCATTCTGAATTGAATCTCTAACCTTAACGAACACAATCCTTATATCAGCGTTACACTAGTTAAGCTTGAAACCTTAATGGCATAAGTAGACAAGAATCAATCATCTAAGATCTATGTTAAAGTTATTACTTGAGAAGCTTTTATATTCCATCCAAAAACATCCTAAACTTATCTCTAAGTCTCGTGTCACACCAATACTGCGTGTCAAAACCTTCCCGAATGTCTTGAACCATTTAAGGTACAAACATTTATTAATTAAAAATTTTAGATTAACAATCTTGTAACCTTTGTCAAGGAGCACATGAAATCATAAATAATGAACTTAACAAACTTAAGCATACCATCCCATCATAATTAAACTCATTTGAAATTTAAACGTTCCAAGTGTCACTTGCGAATGTGTCATGAAATCCAAGTCTCCTCACATCCTTGAAATTAGTCTTCTTGTGATTAAATTTCGGGACGAAATTTCTTAAAGTAGGGGAGACTGTAACATCCAGCATTTTCAAGTTATAAACCCGAACCCGAACTAAAATCGAACTATCTTACGATATGAATTTCTTTATTTAACTTATTTTATTTATATTAATGAATTATATAGATTAGACGTGTAGTTTAAATTGATTTATTCAATTTATCATTTAAACAACTTATAATAACTTGTTGATTTATAAATAATTCTTTTTCATAAAATTATAAACTTTATTAATCATGCTACAACAAATAACTAAATGGAAAAGACTTATTAAAACTTATAAAGTTATAAAATGAATTTTATTATACTTATAAAGTTTTATAAGTAATTATGAATTTTAAATATTGAAAATAAGTAATCAAATTATAAAGTTACAAGTTTTATAAAAGTTATAAAGATTAACAAATAAATAATTTGATTGATTATTCAAATTGGTTTTATAAAGTCTATAAATATTTTATAAAAAAGTTGTTAAAATTATAGTCTTCAAGAATTTAAATTTTAAATTATAATTATTCTTTTATTTATTTAAATTATTTAATTTTATATTTATTTCAAATTCCAATCATAACCCCCCTTTTAAAAGACTTATAAATCACCATTAACACCATTCATAACCTCCTCCTAACCTCAAGTATAAAAGCAAGGCTTAGGCCTCACTTTTCATTTGCTCATTCTCTAAAAACCTCACTCTCATATCTTTCTTTTCATTGGTTATGATGAATTTGAAGAATTTTATTTTACAAGAAATTTCAAGAATTCTTAATACTAAGGTAATCCTTTATGGTTTTTATATTATACATTTTAATCATCCTAACATTCAATTGTTCTCATGACTTTATGTTCTTACTATTATTCTTTCTTCTACCAAACCTCTTTTTATTTTAATAATTATCATTTGATCATTAACATTTTAATAATCACTAATCTTATAATAATCACTAACATTCCTAAATTAAGCTAACAACACACTAACATAAACAAAGAATCCCGTTTGCATATGGACGGCTATGCCGCCGCATTCGGTTATTCTGCAAGATTATTGTTCTAAATGATGGCTATGCCAAAGTATTAGAATATTTTTATAACTCAAATGAAGACTAATATACCATATATTAACATAATAAATTGTTCTAACCCGTTTCATGTATTAACAATTTTAAAAGTGCACATAAGTGCCTTACTACAATTCTGGCAGAATATAGTCTTACTTCAACCGACCATAACTTGATCATAAAAAACTAAATTTGGGTAAACTCAGACTCCAATGTTAAGTTCATTGAATTACCTTTTCAACGACAGTTTATGCGTCTTCAAACTCAATCGGACGACTCAACAATATCCTTCACAAAATAAGTGCGCATTTCAGCACCTTCTGTCTTGTGATGCTTGTTTGACCTATTTAAAGATCTTTTCATAAAAATGTTTCTGAATGAAAGTTGTCCGGGAGACTTTGAACTAGTCATGTATAAATTTTTATAATTTTATGAAACCGTTTGCTATTTTTAAAACTTGTTCAAACACATACCAAACATTCTGTCCAGAATCTAAAATTGATGCAATAATCCTTTTTCAATCTACCTTTCGCTTTTTAGCATTCTCTAAACGTTCTAACTTCTTGTAATGAATTTCAACATCAAGTTATTGTTTTTCTATCATTTAGGAGATCACCTTTGACTCTTGACATCCATGCTTTCTTATGTACTCTACAATCATCACTATACTTGTGAGTTTTCTATGTGAGTATTTCCATACCCCTTTTGCTTATTTTCACACTTTGGGGTGAAACATGTTAACTTATTATCATTGCACTTGTAAACTTATTTGAGACTTGTAAACCTATGCAATTCATCTTGTAAAGTTGTGGTTAGTTGAACTTTTGTGGTTACCATGTTATGGCGTTATATGTACAATCATTAACTATTGCTAGCCCAGCGAAGTCATAGATCTATGGGTAAGACAAGCCTACTTTGGTTGATCCAAGTACACTTAGCTGATCGTATATACTTTTAAACGTTTGAGACTTGTAAAACTTTGTCGAGGTTTGATTGTTGCATTGTTCATAACATCCCTAATCACTTTATTCACTAACTTATGACTTGAATTGCCTTCTTTTATATACTTATGTATTGAAAACTGTAGAATGCTCACCAACATTTTTATGTTGACCTTTTATTTTTAACATGTTTCAGGTATACCCCAAGTTTGTGTTCTACTCTTTGAAGCTTATTACATCTAGGATTGGACCTAGAAATAAAATGGATGTTCATGTTATTTGTAGCATTTGTACATGATGTATTCTTTGTTGAAACTTTTACTTGTAATGTTATTAATGAAACTTATGAATAATATATTTGGAATTAATAAATAGCGTTATGTGGCTGTGAATAATCGTAACCCTCACATCTCGACGTTTCCGCCGTCAAGGTTGGGGTGTGACAACGCACACACACAAGAATCCGATCCTCACTTTCGGTCGCGACCCTGTTTCATCTCATCTCATTGAATCAGCCTTAATCCATGTAAATCAAATACATACACACAGTCGGTTTCACTTAGGGATTAAAATCCCTAAGAATGATTCCATTAACCTTCGTGAACTTATGTTCAATTTTGATCAACCAGATTCTAGGGTTTATATGAATTTAGGGAAAATGTATAATTAATGTTGTTTTAATATTTTAAATCAGATTTCAACCAGATTATGGGCTTCTGCCCAACCGGTAAACCATACGCATCATAGAGACGCGACCCGGGTTCAATTTCGGGCCACCCCAAATATTTTTAAACTGTTTTTTAATCATTTTTAATTCCAGAAAAAAAATTTAATGTATTATTAGATTAATATAAAAGTTATTTTATTACCTAAATCTAATCCATAAATTATTAATTAATTTTTAAAAAAATTCTAAAGGTTGTAATTCTATAATTTATTATCTTTTAAAAATAAATGTTATAAAAAACATAATTAATTCCTTTAAAAGCTCTAAATTTATAAAAGTTATTTTAAATCAAATATAAATTCACTCAAATTATTTAAAACTAATATTTCGCAAAACCTTTAAATGATCAATCATTCAACTAAATATTTTGATCAAAGTTATAAATAATTATCATTAAAAGTTAATTAGTTGTTTTTTTAATTTTCAAAACTTACTTAAATCATTATTACAAATATTCAAATAGTATTTAATAATTCTATAATTAGTTATTATTATCATTTAAATATTTTATTCTAGTTTTATTTAACCAACATATATCATAAGTTATAATATCTTTTTATATATAATTGGACAAACCCCAAATTGAAACCCTAGCTTTCTAAATCAATCTAGCCTTCAACCATTATATTGTTTATAAATTAAGACACCGTTCCTTAGGTTAACCCGTGGGGAATCTTGACGTCTACCCTAGCATTGTTATTATTCAAACATCATGTGAGTATTCATTGCCCATTTTCATATTTTATATTTTGGGAAAATCATATGATTCAATATTCAATCATTATTATTTTATTTCATTCTAAATTCAATTCATTACATGCTATGTTATTACTTGCAATTATGTGTTCATAGTTAGATAAATTTGATTACACAATCATTAATTCATGCAACCACGGTAACAATGATAGATCTATTAGTTTGACAAACCCACCCCATTTGTTTAGTCGCGTGGTGATTGGAACCGAAATTATTCATTCTATAAGGCTTTGTCTGCGGACCGAGTCAAGTCAGTCATTAGGTTTGATTGTGTTGGTTTGTCTTTTATGTTACACTATTGCATTATAAGTCTTGACATTGCCATGTGAATTGAATTGTTTTCAATCATTTAATATCATTTAATCAATCTATATATGTATGTAAACCTGTGATTACTCACCGGCTAATTCGTTAGCTGACTTGTTACTTTTTCACATGATTTCAGGAATGAAGATTAGTGGACTTCTAAATGCACACTTAGGATTTGGACTTAGTCAAATTAAAGACAAATTTTATTGTGTTATTAATTGATTGTAATGTATTGATTTATTCGTATTATTCAATGAAAATGACATTTAATATTATTTCAACGTATTTACTACCATCTGCTATGAGCAATCGATTCACATTCATCCGCCTCGATGTTTCCGTCGTCAGTCGGGGTGTGACACTAGGCTATCAAGTTTGCCAATTACAAGGTAATCCTAACTAAAAGCATCATGTTGCACATTAAGAGGCCCTCCTAAAGTAGGTAGCGTTATGTAGCATGCAATAAGTAGATTTACAAGATCATAAAGATTTTTCATATAGGGTTCATGCATTAACTATAGTCTAGTCACCATTTCTAATAACCTAAATCCCTATAGTTATGGGCTATGGTACCAATCTGTCACACCCCAACCTTAACGACGGAAACGTTGAGATGTGAGGGTTAAGATTGTTCAAAGCCACATAACACTACCAATAAATGTAAATATAATTAAGCATAAGTTTTAAAGGAAAGTTACAACCAATAAGTCTCAAACAAAACCACAACATAATATAAATTCAACAATTTCAAAAATCTAAAGCATGTCTTTTATTTTCTAGGTCCAACCCTAGATATGTCCATACTTCAAAATCAAACATCAACCTTGGGCATTTCCCGAAACATGTTAAAAATAAAGTCAACAATTGAATGTTGGTGAGTTTTCATGCGTTATACATACATACATATAAAAGTTTAAAAGTAGCAATTCATGTCATCAGTTACGAATAATGCAAGGTTATAGATAACATAATGATACAATCAAACCTTGACAAAGATGGCCACAATAAGTTATAACGATTAGCTAAGTGTACTTGGTTCCCATGATGAACAAGCATACGTCATCTGGAGCCGGCAATAACCTCGGCTTTAGCACCAAATAGGCTTGTCAAGTCCATAGATCTATGACGTCGCTAGGCTAGCAATAATTAATGATTGTTTACACAAAATGTCTATCATATAAGGCTCACAATATTGCAAATAACCATGACAAGATAAAAACGAATTGCTAGTGCATTTACAAGTATCAAGATGTTTACAAGTGTAAGTTTATAACGTTAACATATTTCACCCCAAAAGGTGTGAAATAAGGTAAAAGGGGCATGAAAACTCACATGATATATAAGATGATTCTTAGAAGAATAACAAGAAATTAAGTTTGCTTCAACGGTTCCTTTTATAGAATACCTAAACGTGTAAGTTCCAAGATTAAGTTAAAGATGTGATTAACGACCAAATGTGAACTAGGGTTGCAATTGGAATTTTGGGTTTTGATAAATAAATTAAATAGAATAATGGAATCACTTATATTTTAATTTAATGAAAAATGAAATAACTCGTTTAAGTAATTAATTTAAAGAACGATAATTAAATCATTTATAAGGATTGATTAAAAATATAAAGTATGAAAGAAAATATATAAATTTTTGATAACACAATTAAACAAATAAATGAATAATAACGTCTTTGTCCAATAGTAATTTATTAATTTAACTATTTTTAAATAACTTATTTAACTTAAAGTCCATTTTATGAGATCATAAAAAATAAACTTTGTTATAATGTTTTATTAAGAAAATACATAGGTATTTAAGTTTGGAAATTTACAAAGAATAATTTGACAACTTTAAAAATAATTTTTAGTTAACAAAAATGATTTTATAATAATTATAATTTTTTCTGTAATTTAATTAATTAAAGAAAATGTTTAAAAAATATATATGAGGGTGCCCGGGTTCGAACCCGGGACCTCAAGGATGGGGAAACATGCTCTTAACTGGTAGGCTGGGGCGCCTATGCCTGTTAAGAGCCGATTCCTAAATGTTAAAAAACAGTAATCATATGAAATCCTCAATTCCTATGAACCCTAGATTCAAATCAAGTAAGTAAATTGGACATCAATTCACTCAAGATAATGAAATCAACATTGGGGCTCTTAATCCCCAAGTGATTTCGAGTCTATAGACGTATCTAATTACCAGAATGATGTTTAAATCGATGAAGACAAGATGAAGAACAAGTCGCGACCGAGGTTGAGTGATTCGGGATGCAAGAAATGATAATAATCGAATTCGTTGTACAGGAAGCTTCCAAGAGTCTCGATGATCGAAAGCCCTCTGTCAATTTTGGTTTAAGAAGCCCAGAAGATGAAACTCGACTAGTTGTAGGTTCGCGATGAAGATGATGATTGTTTGGGATGTTCAGTAGAGTTTCAGATGAAATTATGTTGTGTAGCAGTTTAGGATTGATTAAACCATCGATTAGGTTCCAATTAATTCGATTATTATTGAGCTTTAATTGACAAACGGTTCGGAGATTAATGTCGATCAGTTATCTAACTCTAACGACACCATAACCAACTTAAATTGAAATTAACACGCGATAAGGAGTTCAAAACGGTCTCACGAATCGATTGGCATCAATTAAACTTAAATTTCGAGGGTTACAAGGGGGTTTGGGGGTCGCCGGCGTCGGGCGCAAGGTGGTTGGAGGGATGGCTGGAAAAACGGGGAAAAAAAGAAAGGGGGTTTAGGTTTTTAAAATATTACACTTTAGTCCCTGCAGTTTTAATTTTATTATTTTATGCTAAAAGCTTTTATTTAAAGTTTACAAATTGAGATAAAGGCCCCCTGAACTTAATTAAACTCTACGTTTTAAACATTTTTCTTTATTTTAAATTTAATAAATTTTATTATTTTTATTATTTTTTATTGTTAAAATTCACAACTAACAATCAAAGGTTGCAGTTATTGGTATCATCATCATCATCATCATCATCATCATCATCATCATCATCATCATCATCATCATCATCATCATCATCATCATCATCATCATCATCATCATCATCATCATCATCATCATCATCATCATCATCATCATCATCATCATCATCATCATCATCATCATCATCATCATCATCATCATCATCATCATCCATCATCATCATCATCATCATCATCATCATCATCATCATCATCATCATCATCATCATCATCATCATCATCATCATCATCATCATCATCATCATCATCATCATCATCATCATCATCATCATCATCATCATCATCATCATCATCATCATCATCATCATCATCATCATCATCATCATCATCATCATCATCATCATCATCATCATCATCATCATCATCATCATCATCATCATCATCATCATCATCATCATCATCAATCATCATCATCATCATCATCATCATCATCATCATCATCATCATCATCATCATCATCATCATCATCATCATCATCATCATCATCATCATCATCACATCATCATCATCATCATCATCATCATCATCATCATCATCATCATCATCATCATCATCATCATCATCATCATCATCATCATCATCATCATCATCAATCATCATCATCATCATCATCATCATCATCATCATCATCATCATCATCATCATCATCATCATCATCATCATCATCATCATCATCATCATCATCATCATCATCATCATCACATCAATCATCATCATCATCATCATCATCATCATCATCATCATCATCATCATCATCATCATCATCATCATCATCATCATCATCATCATCATCATCATCATCATCATCATCATCATCATCATCATCATCATCAATCATCATCATCATCATCATCATCATCATCATCATCATCATCATCATCATCATCATCATCATCATCATCATCATCATCATCATCATCATCATCATCATCATCATCATCATCATCATCATCATCATCATCATCACATCATCATCATCATCATCATCATCATCATCATCATCATCATCATCATCATCATCATCATCATCATCATCATCATCATCATCATCATCATCATCATCATCATCATCATCATCATCATCATCATCATCATCATCATCATCATCATCATCATCATCATCATCATCATCATCATCATCATCATCATCATCATCATCATCATCATCATCATCATCATCATCATCATCATCATCATCATCATCATCATCATCATCATCATCATCATCATCATCATCATCATCATCATCATCATCATCATCATCATCATCATCATCATCATCAATCATCATCATCATCACATCATCATCATCATCACATCATCATCATCATCATCATCATCATCATCATCATCATCATCATCATCATCATCATCATCATCATCATCATCATCATCATCATCATCATCATCATCATCATCATCATCATCATCATCATCATCATCATCATCATCATCATCATCATCATCATCATCATCATCATCATCATCATCATCATCATCATCATCATCATCATCATCATCATCATCATCATCAATCATCATCATCATCATCATCATCATCATCATCATCATCATCATCATCATCATCAATCATCATCATCATCATCAATCATCATCATCATCATCATCATCATCATCATCATCATCATCATCATCATCATCATCATCATCATCATCATCATCATCATCATCATCATCATCATCATCATCATCATCATCATCATCATCATCATCATCATCATCATCATCATCATCATCATCATCATCATCATCATCATCATCATCATCATCATCATCATCATCATCATCATCATCATCATCATCATCATCATCATCATCATCATCATCATCATCATCATCATCATCATCATCATCATCATCATCATCATCATCATCATCATCATCATCATCATCATCATCATCATCATCATATCATCATCATCATCATCATCATCATCATCATCATCATCATCATCATCATCATCATCATCATCATCATCATCATCATCATCATCATCATCATCATCATCATCATCATCATCATCATCATCATCATCATCATCAATCATCATCATCATCATCATCATCATCATCATCATCATCATCATCATCATCATCATCATCATCATCATCATCATCATCATCATCATCATCATCATCATCATCATCATCATCATCATCATCATCATCATCATCATCATCATCATCATCATCATCATCATCATCATCATCATCATCATCATCATCATCATCATCATCATCATCATCATCATCATCATCATCATCATCATCATCATCATCATCATCATCATCATCATCATCATCATCATCATCATCATCATCATCATCATCATCATCATCATCATCATCATCATCATCATCATCATCATCATCATCATCATCATCATCATCATCATCATCATCATCATCATCATCATCATCATCATCATCATCATCATCATCATCATCATCATCATCATCATCATCATCATCATCATCATCATCATCATCATCATCATCATCATCATCATCATCATCATCATCATCATCATCATCATCATCATCATCATCATCATCATCATCATCATCATCATCATCATCATCATCATCATCATCATCATCATCATCATCATCATCATCATCATCATCATCATCATCATCATCATCATCATCATCATCATCATCATCATCATCATCATCATCATCATCATCATCATCATCATCATCATCATCATCATCATCATCATCATCATCATCATCATCATCATCATCATCATCATCATCATCATCATCATCAATCATCATCATCATCATCATCATCATCATCATCATCATCATCATCATCATCATCATCATCATCATCATCATCATCATCATCATCATCATCATCATCATCATCATCATCATCATCATCATCATCATCATCATCATCATCATCATCATCATCATCATCATCATCATCATCATCATCATCATCATCATCAAATCATCATCAATCATCATCATCATCATCATCATCAATCATCATCATCATCATCATCATCATCATCATCATCATCATCATCATCATCATCATCATCATCATCATCATCATCATCATCATCATCATCATCATCATCATCATCATCATCATCATCATCATCATCATCATCATCATCATCATCATCATCATCATCATCATCATCATCATCATCATCATCATCATCATCATCATCATCATCATCATCATCATCATCATCATCATCATCATCATCATCATCATCATCATCATCATCATCATCATCATCATCATCATCATCATCATCATCATCATCATCATCATCATCATCATCATCATCATCATCATCATCATCATCATCATCATCATCATCATCATCATCATCATCATCATCATCATCATCATCATCATCATCATCATCATCATCATCATCATCATCATCATCATCATCATCATCATCATCATCATCATCATCATCATCATCATCATCATCATCATCATCAATCATCATCATCATCATCATCATCATCATCATCCATCATCATCATCATCATCATCATCATCATCATCATCATCATCATCATCATCATCATCATCATCATCATCATCATCATCATCATCATCATCATCATCATCATCATCATCATCATCATCATCATCATCATCATCATCATCATCATCATCATCATCATCATCATCATCATCATCATCATCATCATCATCATCAATCATCAATCATCATCATCATCATCATCATCATCATCATCATCATCATCATCATCATCATCATCATCATCATCATCATCATCATCATCATCATCATCATCATCATCATCATCATCATCATCATCATCATCATCATCATCATCATCATCATCATCATCATCATCATCATCATCATCATCATCATCATCATCATCATCATCAATCATCATCATCATCATCATCATCATCATCATCATCATCATCATCATCATCATCATCATCATCATCATCATCATCATCATCATCATCATCATCATCATCATCATCATCATCATCATCATCATCATCATCATCATCCATCATCATCATCATCATCATCATCATCATCATCATCATCATCATCATCATCATCATCATCATCATCATTCATCATCATCATCATCATCATCATCATCATCATCATCATCATCATCATCATCATCATCATCATCATCATCATCATCATCATCATCATCATCATCATCATCATCATCATCATCATCATCATCATCATCATCATCATCATCATCATCATCATCATCATCATCATCATCATCATCATCATCATCATCATCATCATCATCATCATCATCATCATCATCATCATCATCATCATCATCATCATCATCATCATCATCATCATCATCATCATCATCATCATCATCATCATCATCATCATCATCATCATCAATCATCATCATCATCATCATCAATCATCATCATCATCATCATCATCATCATCATCATCATCATCATCATCATCATCATCATCATCATCATCATCATCATCATCATCATCATCATCATCATCATCAATCATCATCATCATCATCATCATCATCATCATCATCATCATCATCATCATCATCATCATCATCATCATCATCATCATCATCATCATCATCATCATCATCATCATCATCATCATCATCATCATCATCATCATCATCATCATCATCATCATCATCATCATCATCATCATCATCATCATCATCATCATCATCATCATCATCATCATCATCATCATCATCATCATCATCAATCATCATCATCATCATCATCATCATCATCATCATCATCATCATCATCATCATCATCATCATCATCATCATCATCATCATCATCATCATCATCATCATCATCATCATCATCATCATCATCATCATCATCATCATCATCATCATCATCATCATCATCATCATCATCATCATCATCATCATCATCATCATCATCATCATCATCATCATCATCATCATCATCATCAATCATCATCATCATCATCATCATCATCATCATCATCATCATCATCATCATCATCATCATCATCATCATCATCATCATCATCATCATCATCATCATCATCATCATCATCATCATCATCATCATCATTATTATTATTATTATACCCTGACGATTCTTCCTATTAAGATTTGGGTTTTCCTTTTGTTTGCTCTTTTCGGGGCTTTGATTTTCGTCGGTTTTCTATTTTGGACTATGTCGCTTTCTTACGGCTTTGATTTTCATATTGTGTTGGGCTTTGATTTAGTTTTTGGGTTCTGCATGTTTTGGTGTGTTATGGATTTGGGGTTTTGGTGTGTTTTACTTTGTGTATTTTACTGATTTTATGGTTTTGAACCTTCATTTTGATTTTGATTTAGGGTTACATTAAAACTCGTATACGCGCGGCAACGCGCGCGCCAAAACCTAGTTGTTATTATTATTATTATTATTATTATGCTTATTATAATAAATTTAATTATCAACCTTTAAATTAATATAAAACAAAAGATACAAGTTTAAATGCACCCACATAGTTTTATAAATGACAAAAAGACCCTACAAGAACATAACGACGTTAACATCCAGATAACGAAAATACGAAAGGTCACACTCGACCTATAATTTTATTATATGCATTGTCATGACCCAATATTAGCAAGTTGTGTGTTGATTTATGAGAATAAATGATCAAAAATCACACATATGAGCTTTTATGACTTCAATACTTATTGTTGTCCCTGTTTCTCACTATAATGATCACTAACACATAACAAACTAGAGGAATTAACCTACTATGATGAAAATACTCAAGCAATCACACAATTATTGTAAGAAATAAAGAACAATATGAAACCTTAATAATTTGCTCTATATTTCATTCATTTACAAAGGTTGTTACAACATAATACAAATTTGTGTTATACCTATAACAAGCAGACAAAAAATAGAGCAAGCACCTAAAAAGGTATTTCGCTCGAAATATAGAAAGGAGTAAAGTTATAGTAAAAAAAGATTTTTAATCTAAAAAATTTAAGAAGGATTATGGAGTTGACATGTGTCCTTATATTGTTTTAAAGATGATAGTATTTTGGTTAGGTTATTGTATCTAATACTTCAGGTCATTGTGTCAAATATAGTTTATTTTATCAAATAATTTTTCATCATTTGTTATATATATTGGTTGTTATGTTTTGTATTTTTAGATTATTTCTTATTATTTTCTTATTGTTTTTTAATATATTACAGAGACCACTTGTTATCTTTGTCATTGTATATTACAATTAGAGGTACATAATGATGTTATTTACATAAATGTATTTATCAAAACTCATTATGTCGAGAATAATACAATCACGAGCAAAAAACACAACAATGATCATAAAACACAATGAGACATTTTATCATTGTGTTTTTGCATTTTATATTATTTTTATGGTATTTTGTACAAACATTAACGTCATATATAAAAGCTATGAACATTTGAAAAAGATAGAGGAAATTGAAAAAAGTTAACAAAAACAGTTATGCCTAAAATATTTTTCTAATAAATTTTTTTTTCTACAACTTGATCTCAATAATTGATTAAAATGATTAATGGTTGATATTCATTTTTATACTTTTTAGATTTATTATCTTTTTATTTAAACATTCATATAAAAACATCTTTGTTAAATTATTGATAAACTATTTTTAATCTTAAAAATAATTAAATAATATTATTAACTCATTAGTAGTTAAGGTAATTAACTTATAGGAGAGAAGCAAGAGGATTAAAATTAAAAGGTCTAGAATTACATTAAAGGTTTACTCAAAACATTCTTTTATTATAATAAATAATTATTATTTAATATACTAAGTATACATATATATATATATATATATATATATATATATATAATATATATATATATATATATATATAATATTTATATTATATTATAATTATTATATATAAATTTTTAGTAAAGATAACTAAATAGTATAAATTATTTATGTACATAAATAATAATAACAATAATAAATATAATTAAAAAGCATGTATATAAATAAATAAATAATAAACAAGTTTAATCCGAACCAAGCTCGACATTAAAAATTTTCATGCACAACTTTTTTAATTCAAAACAAGCCGACCTTGAGCTATACGAGTTGTAGTTTACATTCCTAGAAAGTTAAGTTAATATTTTGAGGGACTTAGTTCGTCCCTTGCTAATATTGTAGGGGCAATGTTTGTAATTTGATCCATTACATACTCCACCAACACCAACTAACAAGCTTACCTCTTATAGAAAAAAGCTTCATCATTGGCTAGGGTTCTTTGTTTGAAATTTCTGCAGATATTGTCAATTCAATTCAATGGAGTTCGAAAGTAAAAAGCTCATAAACAATCCTAATGGTATGGTACTACAACGCCTCTTACCTGTCACATTTCCTACATCAATTTGCTTACTTGTTCTTGATTTTTCGTATTTTATACTTCAGTTGTTATGAATTACTGTTAACTTCTAGGTCGATTTTTTGTAACGATTGTTGACTGCTTTTTTTGAGCTATTTCTGTTCGACTTTGTGTTTTTTTGAGTTCTGGTATGAAGATTGGTGATTGTAGTTTGTTTTCATTTAATTTATGGGCTTAATTCTGCTGCCAGAAAGATCTACTGATGAGAATTATTGTGATATCTACCACAGACATCTCCTGCTAGTAACTGGTATACTGTTTGTGGTAGTTTGACTAGTGATCTTGCTGCAATGCTGGACATATAAATTCTACTTGTTATTTCTGGGAAGAAAAAGACAAAAAATATATTGTAAATATATTCAATTAAGTTCTTCATGCTTGTATGCAAGATCATCTAAATCTTCATTTTTTAAAAGAATGTAGGGCGAAAATGGAAAATTAGTGACACATGAAGAAGACATACATGCTAGAAGATTATTTTTTACATTTTCAATGAACATGGATTTTCCATATTTATTTTTAAGATTAAATTTTTTAAACATACTTGATCACTAGATCAAACAAATTGCAGCATAAAACAAGCATTCTTGTTGACAACACTTAAATATATTCTTGTCGATTTTTTTAAATTCTTTTACTCACTCTTTAAAAGTAATCAATAGTTTATTCACATAAATTTACAAGGTAATTCAGCAAGTTTTTCACATTTGATTAAATCTCAATAAAGACTCATATGTGGTCAGCTAGTGCTGGGCAAAGGTAGGGACCATCATTTTCATCCCTATCTACTTGACTCTCTGGCCGCAATTTTAGTTATTAGGTGGTAGCCCGACAGTTTAAAGGAATGGGTGAAGTCTTTGGATCTGCACTAGTCAGGTAAGAGATTCCCCACAAGAGTAGTCTTCGTATCAGTCCATAGGCTAAGGCGCAACTGCCTTCTTAGACCAAGTAACTTTTGTTTTTATGTGTGTATGTAAATTTGTACTATGTAAATTCACATGTATATTAGTGTTAATTCACATGTGAATTTATACATTTGCAAATTAGTGTAAGCTACATGTGAACCGGTTTAACTTCACATGTGAATTTATACTATAAATCTACACTATGATCAAACCATTTCAGGTTTAGCATCTAGAATTGTAAGCCCAAAACTAGCAAGTACCATTTGTATTCCCGAAAATAAAGTTGATAACCTGCAACAATAATCATGTATGCTTCTCTACCTGTGTTCTTTGATCCGCCAACTAAAAGAATTATGTCTGCTTGTCCACTTCTTGTCATTTGCATATGTTATAATGCTGTAATACAATTTATGTATCTGGTATTTTGATGGAATCCCTTGTAAAGTTGTAATCTAATGGATCCAGACTTATTTAGCTGAAGTCTCCTTAATTAATCTGCATCTCAGTCTTCTTTCTACTCCTCTTTAGTTCTAGGGTTTATATTATGTTATATATCTTGCAGATGTGGTGACTGAGTTCATTGAGGGACTTGTAGAAACTTATCCTGGGTTGCAGTATTTGGATGGGTTTCCAGAGGTTTGAACTGTGTTTACACTTCTTTATGCAGAGTAAAAACGAGGAGCTGTGTTCTTTAGAACCATCTTCTGAATTCTTCCATTACTGATGCCATTTTAATGATTACAGGTAAAGGTTGTTTTACGTGCTGATGTTTCAGGTCCAACATATGACAAAGTTGCAGTTATATCAGGTACCATCTTTGTGTTGTGTAAATTTAGTGAGTTGTAGGCTGATAATTTTCTAATATAATCATATTTTGGTATGATATTTGGGTGTCATCCTTGCCATGCAGTTTCTTTTTGTTTAAATTTTAGACTATAAACCTGTAGTTGCTTAACCAGGTGATGTAAACTGTTGGCTGGGATGACTGCAAAGGTACTTAATTTTGCATCATATCCATAAACTTATAGAGAATGCATTATTAATTTGTACTGAAGGATAAACATGATTTGAGTGTGAACTTTTGACTCTTGTCTAGTCAATGATACAAGTATGCAATATGGCAATAATAGTTTATCTTTGTTTCATACTCCATGATGCACTTGAGTTTTTTAGGATTTTTAAATATAGATAGCATATATCATAGTTTGAAAAAGTGGTCAAGTTGGAACTTGGAAGCTAAACATGCAAATTAAATTGGATATAAGATCTAAATCTATAATGAAATACAACTATGATGACGATTATATGGTTGTTATCAAATGTACTATCATGTGTGACATGGAAGCACAACTATAGCTACATTTGGATCTCAGATTCTTCATCATAAACATCAACAATTTGCATCCTTATGATCTCATTAATGTGCCCATTAGTAACTTTCACAGTTTCAACTAATATGTTCCAACTCCCAACCATTCAGGAGGTGGGAGTGGGCACGAGCCTGCTCATGCTGGATTTGTAGGGGAGGGGATGCTGACAGCAGCAATCTGCGGCGATGTTTTTGCCTCACCACCTGTTGCTTCAATTCTTGCTGTAGTGCCTGCTACTAAATCAAATGAACCTGAATTCTGTTCAAGTTTTTGTTTTTGTTTTTTCTTTTAATATTACAACTAATATTTTCCAACTTTAGGGCATACGAGCTGTCACTGGGCCAATGGGATGCCTCCTAATTGTTAAGGTGATTCACCTCGTGCTCTTTGGTTATTGTACTATGACAGTTGTGAGTTTTTGAATTGTCGTAGTTAACTACTACTGTTGGTTTTTGGAAATAAAAAGTCAACAAGCATCTAGAAACATTTGTATATTTTAGGATGCACTTTTAGTTTGATGACACACTGATTTTGGATGAACAGAACTACACTGGCGACCGGTTAAATTTTGGATTGGCTGCCGAGGAAGCTAAAGCTGAAGGTTACAAAGTAGAGGTCAGTGCATGCATATACAGTTCTAAATTATTCTACCACCCCTTAAAAAGTGACTCAAAACATATTGTATACATTCTAATATATGTGTTGTAGATGGTGATTGTTGGAGATGATTGTGCTTTGCCACCCCCACGAGGCATAGCTGGAAGAAGAGGTTTGGCTGGAACCATTCTTGTTCATAAGGTATGGAACTATTCATCCTTAAATAATGTGTTGTTTAACTAGTTTGTCTGTGCGGTGGTTCCTATAACATATATATAGTGTGGTTAGGGTTCTTTTACTCTTTCACTATTTCACTATTTGTATATATAATATTTCTTGAGAAATATAGATTGCAGGAGCAGCAGCTGCTTCTGGTCTCTCTCTTTCTGGCGTTGCTGCTGAAGCAAGGCATGCATGTGAAATAGTTGGTACAATGGGTGTTGCGCTGTCAGTTTGCACGCTTCCAGGTCAGCCAAAATCAGACCGTTTAGGCCCAGGAAAAATGGAGCTTGGTCTTGGAATTGTAAGTATGGTTTACTTGCGTCAGTACTGCATTTTTAGTTAGAGTGTTTTTGTTCAAATGAATTTTTTAACTAAAGTTATTAAATTGCATTTGCTTCAGCATGGAGAACCTGGTGCTATTGTAGCAGACATCCAACCTGTGGAAATGGTGGTATCCCATGTGCTGAATCGTATACTCTCAGAAGTAAGTATCTTCAAAGCAAACACTAATTCAACATGTTCTATAAGCATATTGTCTTGATTTATAATATTTTTCTCCGTCTGTTCCACAAATGGATTTGCTACATGCTGTCATCTGTATTATGTTTGTAGATGATTGTACACAGGGCCATGGGAGGGAAAAATCATATATAATAATAAAATCTTAAATAAGGAGCTTAGCTAGATGTTAGTTTTCTCGGCTGCAATTCTGGCAACGACTTGCTAAACAGTCGATGAATTTTTAACAACTTATTGAACTTGATTATGTTTCTCTTATCTAATCAAGCATTTTTTTGTTAATTAACTTTGTTTCATTTGTTTATATTTTTATTTTCTGAATTTTGACTTTGAAGTTAATAGTACCTTTTTTCTATCTTTCAGGAAACTAACTATGTTCCAATTAAACGTGGGAGTCATGTGGTACTCCTGATTAATGGGTATGGAATCATTCTTGATTCTTTAGTTTATATAAAAGCTATCTTACCATAGATCTATAATGTTCTTGGTTTTAAATTGCGTGATGCGTTTTGATGCATTTGATCCTAAAATCTGATGCACGATGCGAGCGCATCACATATGCGATAGCGTTTGGTATAAAAATTACAAAAATTAAATAATACATAACAATATTTATATAGTTAATATATAAACATAAAAATATACTTATAACACATTTATTTATAATTAAAAAAACCACACTTACAGTTATACAAACTTACATACCAAACAAATTGAATATATAACTGTGAACCTCTAAAACAGTCAAAGAAAAATGTCAAGAAAATCATTTAAAGGATGAGATGGGGAAAAACCAAAAAAAAAAAAAGAAAATATAATGTGAATTGTTGTACGGTTTTATCCCCTGCAACATGGGTAAAAACAAAAGTAAAAAAATCAAAAAAAGCGAAAGGTGTTGCTTATTCAACCAATTAGAAATGAACAAGCTCGCGTTCTTTTATTATTCAAATGGACTTCAATTAGACCTCACTAGTCACTCTAGATCCCTTTTTCTTTATTATTTCTTCCCTACTACTCATCTTCTCCATGAAACCTATAACTTAATACC